>JAYJMH010003121.1:0-28122 GCA_036873815.1 Phacellophora camtschatica | reverse complement strand
GAGTCGAATGGTGTATTACTGGAGTCAATTTGACTTACCTGTCCCAAGTTATCGCCGTAAAAAGGATTTTTCGGGTGCCAATTTTATGACGTCATTTCCGGACAACGCCCATCGAAAATCAAAATGTACCCAAGCTCATTTTGTAGAGCATACTTAAAAATACCAAAATCAACTTTCAAAACAAGGTCTGCTAAAAGTTGTCACGGGACCCTAGATTTCGACCCAACTAAGAAGTAAGCAACTGACAAGAGACAAGTAAGCAATTTTTAGTAAATTGCAATTGGAGCAAGCTCTTTTGTTTTGGTAGTAGGGCAGAGGCACTGTGGCCGCGAATTGGACTGTTTAGACCTACCGGTAGTACTATTTTCAATTATACTATCTCCAATTTCCTAGTACTATTTTCAATAATTATTAAACCAGGTATTAAACATCTGTAAGCAACTTGTGATCCAAATTTTAGCTGAAAATTTAGCAACTTTAGTACTATACAAGATCCTAAGTTGCTTAAAACAAATAATCGTGTGTCTCAAAAACTCACTGTTTCGAATAAGTTTAAGTCCGTTTGGTTGTTAACGGGGCTCAACTGCATTAAAATAATAAAAAAGATATAGCCTGCAATTTCGGGGAAACGAAACAGCCCACTTTATTCAAATTCGGTATTTCGAAGAAAACTGGCCACATCAGTAGGCAATGGAAAAATGAAAGAATTCAGCTATTTTTTAGGGCAGCAGCTGCCTCCTTTCCCCCGCCTTCCGGTATTTCTGCACAATAGTGAGAAAATTGAGGTACCTGGTCATAATGATTACTTTGAAAAACTTTTTGATGGTTAGAAATTTTGAAAATGTCAATTTGAAAATTCTATTTCAATAAATTATCTTTCGATAAATTTCTTTGTCTTGAGCAATTTTCATTTTTTGGCATTTTGGAAAGAAACTTTCCAAACTAAGAAACTTTAAACACTAATGCCCAGCCGCATAGTTTCTCGTAAAAAAAAAACGTATTAGGTTCGGTGTCAAGGGTAATAGAGGAACAGAATGTGTAAAGAATTTCGCGGAAAGGCTGGACTGACAAAAAAGATCCATTGGTTCACAACAAACATTTCAAGTTACTGAAAGTGATAACTTTAAAAGTCATAAAATCATATGAACGTTGATGAATACAAATAAAACCTCCTTGAAAGTTGGAACGCTTGTGAGCAGTTTCTATCCTTTACAACGGTCATTTTCCACTGAAAACAGTGTTTATTTGTTGCGTCACTCTAATAAATGTGGTCCTACGAGGAAGTTCTTTGAGTTTTAAGGCTCCAACGTACGTGCATGCTGACCTGAGGCCACCAAGAGCGTCTAGAATGGTATCTTTTACATCGCCTCTGTACGGTATTTCCACAGTCTTGCCTTCTGAAGCTCTGAAATAATCAAAAGAGTTAATTCAGCCACACATAAAATGCTTGCGATGGAAGTATTCTATTTCAAATAGACCCTTCCCGAGCAAACACCAGCATAGGTTCCAAATCTTTGATTGGTTAACGCTGATTGACACACGTCACCGACTTAGCCTGTTGCTTGTGCAAAAGTGCGAATGACAAACGCGAAGAATGGAAGAGTGAGGCCCCCATAGGGGTTTTGGGTATCATGTATTTCACGATAAATTTAGTGGGTATCATGATGGTATCTCTAATGAAAATATAGAGGTATCAGGAATGTCAAAATTTTAGAGGTATCAACTCAGAAATGCCTAAACAAAAAAAGCTTTGTTTTTGTGGCTGTAGCCAATACTTTATAGAATGGCAACTTTTTCACAAAAAAATATCATTTTGGTTGTAAAAATTTGAAATCTTATATTTGTGGGTAAAATATTAAGAAATAGCATATAAATGTTTATAAAAATATGCTATAGTCAGCAAAATAGCATCATAACATGCGTCATGCTGCTACATTTTTGACCTAAAAAAATATTTATTGTTGGCCTACCTATACTCAGCTACCCCGCCAGCATGTTTCTTCATAGCGGTTGATGAACTCATGCCGTAGAATATCTTCATTTTGCGACCATTTTTTTCAACAAGTTCTCCACCTGGAAAACAACTTTCATTATTATAAAGGTTTTGTCATAAGAAAAGAATTTGTAACAAAAGGCTGATATTTTTCAAAATGGCTGAGAATAAACAAGTTATGAAACAATCCATGATCTGAAAATGTTCTAGAAATAAGAACTTAGGACATCGGAAGATCATCAAGGATTAACTTCCATAATCTGTACCATGGCACTGTCCTTTTTCGGGTTGAGCATATTACCCACAATAAACGACATTTTAGTAATTCTCATTGTTTGAATGAGTTGATTGAACTTGTTGCTTTAAATTTTTGCAATTTGTTGTGCGGAGGCAAGAAGTTGAAATGAAAGTTGCCTTCATTCTTATTTGTTCCGTTCCTTTCAAAGATTTACAATACTATTTGTTTCTTTACCATTTGGAAAGAATTTCTAAACTTTTATAGCAGTTTGTAAAATAATCATCAAAGAGTAATTATGTTTTGAAGGAGCTTTACCTTAGGTTAACACTTTCACACCCGCAGTAATTTATTATAAACAAGTATATCCAATGTACGTTTCTATCAAGCAGGGGGTAATTTTTTTCTTATCTTTATAGCGTAAAACCTTCTTATGTATTTTATCTTATGCAGATTTTATTATGCAGATTTTATCATTCTCAGATATTCTTATAAGGTAAGGTAAGCTCTATCTATTTTTATATCCAAATAAGGTAAAGCAAGCTTAGATATTATTATATTAACAGGTAAGGTAAGCTCTATCTAGTATTATATCCAGACTGGTAAGGTAAGCTCTATCTAGTATTATATCCAAATAAGGTAAGGTAAGCACTATATAGCTTAGATATTATTATATCGAAGGCAAGGTAAGCTCTATCTAGTATTATATCCAAATAAAGTAAGGTCAGCTCTATATAGCTTAGATATTATTATATTAACAGGTAAGGTAAGCTCTATCTAGTATCCCATCCGAAAAAGTTTCCTTTTTAAATTTTTATGATAGTTGCATCCCAAATTTTCATAGAAAATTGCTGATGTGAAATATTATCAGATGGTCCTTATCCTGATTTAATGTCATCAGATTGTCAGGGAATAATACATAGGATTAAAGCATCGTCTACTAATTTTTCAATAACTTTTTCGAGTCATTTATCGGATCCAAAAATTGTTGTCTCACCAGCAATGTTGTATATTTCAGAATTTGCTAACGTTAATAAGAAATCATTAACAAATAAATTGAAAGTAGAGGACCCATAACTAATCCTTGTGGTACCCAATAAAATTAAAACAGCACTTGACCTGATTGATCATGGCCAGCAAACATGCCACCTAACATGACGAAGTCGGCTCCAGCACCTGCAAAATAAGATAAATTATTAGTTTCCTTCTTTGAAACGTCATGTTAAATGAAAAGGAGAGGTGATTTAAAGGCAATTTGTCCTGTATTGTTAAACTTTTTTCGTGCCACGAAATTCATGAATCATTGCATCAGAAGACATTGCATCCACAGACTTTGCGGAATTTTCACCTCTGATTGGCACTCAGCTTTGTGGACGCAGTGATGCATGGATTTCTTGACCACGAAAAAAATATACTGGAATATTACAAGACTGCCTTTAAACAACGAATTTAAACGTAATTTAAGCGACGTTTTTGGTAAAGTGAGAGCTTCCTTCACTCCACGTGGCTTATGTTTTCATTTAGTGGTGCGAAAATTACTATTAAATTGTCTCAAGCTCACCAAAAGCTTTAGCAATGTCTCCAGGGCACGTGCAACCACCATCCTGCAAAAGAATACTACTAATAATTTACTTGATAACCTGACAAAGAAAACACTGCACAATACAATGAAAATAAAAAATGACGAAACTTCTCCCTTTCTGAAGATTAAAGTAACCTATCTTACAGTGTATAATCTATTCTTTTTAAATAGGAAATTTTCCAGTTACTACAATATGCCGGGTGAACCAGAAAAAGTTACGTAAAAATATTACAAACACTTGATCTTGTATATTATTGCGCAGTTATGTAAAGGAGGGGTCAAATCCCTTGTCACTATATTGAATATTCTAGAAGTAGCTTGAACTTGAAAGTATAGCTCAAACGTAAGGCTTTTTAAATTGTAATTACGTCACCATTCATTCATGAGTCAAGGTAATCACACACACCATCTCCTGTATGACAAATATTATATTTTCTTAAGATACACATTTCAAAATAACTTTTTAAGACAGAAATGTCCAACTGTTATTTGCCATATATCTGGGGATGGTGTGCGTGGTTATCTCAGCTATGATATAGTATCTATTTTCTCAAATTAATTGATGGCTGAAAACAAATCTTGGGTCACCCGGTGAAAAAGTTCCATTTACCCCTATTTGCCATACAAAGAGGTCTGGTCGTTCAGCATTATATATACTTACGGATATGATATGTCCCTTGAGACCATGTGCTGAATCGGCACATCCTAACACAGCACTGATTTGAGGATAACCAACGCCAGTTTTTGTACGAGTTGTGCAAACGGAACCTACGAGAAATATACATGCAACAATTGGAAATTCTTGCCACTCTTTTACTTGAAACAGAGAAAATCACCCTCTTCACTGTGCTCTGTGAAAAGGCAAAAACTGCAAACATACAAAAAAAGAGACAATAAAAAGTTAACGAAATGGCTAAAAGTTACAGTACAGAAATATACCGGATGAGTAAAAAAAGTCCAGGCATTTGGAGAATTATTAAAATTAAAATTTGCTTCCAATCTTACATCTGTGACATGCTTGATCATATTCTGATGTTACCTTAAAATTTGTGCTGTTTGGAGTTTTTCATGAGCGACCAGATTTTGATACATACTGTTAAACCAATCATCATGCTAGATAGTATGATGCAAGGAATCACGAGGAAAAAGATCCCACGGGATTTACAATGTGTTTAAAAACTATTGTTTAATAGCAGGTTTTCAGGCTTTTCAAGTCATGATAATGTCTTCCATTGTTCACGTGATTAGAACAATTGTTCACGTGACTAAAATAATTTTTCGCGTGAGTAAAATAACGGTTTTAAAATCTTTTATGTGACCAGGAAAGAAAGTCTAAAGATTGGTGCGGTAGCAAATATCAAATATAGCTGAACTTTTATTCACTCATTCGGTGCTACAGATATTAAATTTACAGTTCCTCGTAACTCTTTACAGGGTTTTTTGAGACATAACTACTTTTACAGACAGTCGTTGAGTTTCCAGCATCTTTCTTAATAAGATGAGTTACTAATGTCAAAGAACGATAGAACATCACACAAAAACTGACTGTTTTTCGTTTTGACTTGGTTAACAACAAATAAACTGAAAACTAACCTGGTCCAATGCCAACTTTGATGATATCAGCGCCACAAAGAATAAGTTCTTCAACCATTTCGCCAGTGACGACATTTCCTGCCTTTATAACAACATATCTTCAATTTTAAAAAATCATGAGAATTCAGTTAAGCAAGTGGTCACCGTTTGCACATCACATTAGAATCAGAGGCAGAAATTCAGATTTTTAGTTGGTGAGAGAAAAGTTACAAATCATTCTGACTGATGCCATAAAGTGCCATTTTAATTACAAAGCAAATTGCCCAAATTTCGGGGAGGGAATATATTTTAATCTTGCTATTTCATCATAACCACATTTCAAGCACAAAAGCATGTCTTGGAACCTATAAGCTGCAAGCGACCAACTGGTATGGTCCCACTAGCTAGTTCTCCATACAGAAGAGCTTTGAAGAAACAAAAGAAGACGAGCTAGGAGACATGCCAAGGAAGCAGAGAAACTTTTAAATGAACTGAACATTTTAAGACTGCATCATTACTGACAGAGACATAGGAGCTAATTTCATGAATTCCTTTTTATGGCACAAAGTGCTCTTTCTAGATTTCAATTTTTAAGGCACATGTGCCCTTCTACCCTAATTAACATTACAAAAAGTGCCCTCTCAAGGGTCATGCTCCCTCAAAAAAAAATTGCTTCCTACATCCCCTATTACTGAACATTCTGTGTTATGACCATATCTGTCAAAGGTTATTTCATCAATCTGTGGTTTTCCATCGTGTGTTTTGGCATCTTCATGGGGAAATAAGTTGATATTTTTGACTTTTTCAACAATAATAAACTACATATAATAAAATACAGCTAATTTTATTTAATCACATACCATGATTATGTGCTCTGGATGCCTCTGTCGAACCTCCTTGACATATTCAACGAAATACTCAGAGTACCCGTTCGCAACATCCAGACATATACCAGAGATTTGTGGGAACTCTTTTAGAATTTTATCCATTGTTTCATTGTCTTTCTGAACCATGCCAGCACTGACAATACAATACTAAAGAAAAACGAATTTAACGCAAGATTACAGGGCAGATCTTTTCTTTGTTAAATCTATTTTCATGTGGAAGAAACAAAACAAAATGAAAATGACAGAAACAAAACAAAACAAGAAATAGAAAGAAAGACCTGTTCTGTAGTTTTTTATTATTTTTTCAATCATGAAATAAATGCCCCAACATTTACAGAAGCACAGAAAAGTTGATAAATTTCAATTTTTATCGTAAAACATTCCCAGGAAGAACTTTGGACTTTGTGTTGAAAGGGTTTGCAATCCTTTATACTGAAAGGGTGTGATTAATGCATGCTTGATATGATTGATTTTGATGATTGCAAAACACAAGGTAAACCAAAATCCTATTTTATAATGGATATCTGAAGTTCATATAATTGCTCTTAAAAATGATAGAAAAATAAGTTAAATTCAATATTTACTGGAAGTATGTCTTCATTATTTTTGGCAAATTCTCTCCATTCGTCTACTGTGTAATGTTTGTGAATTGCAGTTAGTATTTTATGCTGAAAATAACAAATAGCAAGTTTAAATTCAGTGAACTGAAAAAATAGTTTTTCTGGAACACCTTGAATAACACTGGACTTTCCCAAGTCTCTCCATGTACCTAAAGCCTAAATAAAACCCAAACTCTTTCAGGTTTTAGGTACAACAGGAGGTTCAGATATTGGCAAGTCCAGAATAATAAACCTAAACTTTGGGAAAATGCATTTTAAAAAACCTTAACTAAAAGAGAATTTTTATGAGAATGCAACAATTTTTACTTCAGTTTCACTTCACTTCACCAAATAAATTAAAAAACCAATCACATGAAAAGAAAATGGTTATAATTCACATTGTCTCCATTGTTCATGACAGAGAACAAAAGATAATCGCTAAGCGATTTTTTGCGGGGAAACTTACTTTCTTTTTGGCTTGAATATTTTTATAACTGAAAAATTCTATTTATTCGAAGAAACCATAAACATTGAAAAAAAACTTTGGAAAATCACCTTTGCCAAGACTGTTGCCATTTCAAATGTTCCAACGGTATCCATGTTGGCAGCAACAACAGGGATTACATCTTCTGGAAAGTGTTTCTTTGCATGTCGAAAGACAAATTTTCTAGAAAGGTCAACCTGTGATAAAGAAATTAGAGATCTTTGAAGGAATTTATTTCAAAATGTTATAAATAAGCTGGATACTTGACATATCATCATCATCATTTTTATTCGAGAATGCAAAAAGTTAACAGTTTTATCAAAAAGTTTTATCACCCCATTCTTTATTATGTGATTTAGTGATTATGTAGTTAGTTTTTGTCATGTGTTATGCCTACTTCGAAATACAGCTGGAAATTTATTCTCATTAAAATGTACACGATGCATAAATTTAATTATTTTAAATTCGAAAAGATCCTTTAGCATCATAAAATTGGTTTCTTTGTGCAAAGCTTTAGTTGAGTATCTAGAATCTTTAGTATCTAGAATCTTTAAACATCAGTATTATATGCTACCTTGCAAAACATTTCCTTCCAGATTGCAATTTCCAATGGCAAACCATTGTGATGAGCATAAGAAAGCTTAAAATATTTGTTTTGGTCTGTTATGTCTTCAGTTCAAACAAAACTTTTGTCTGGCTTTGAGTTTTAAAGTATCTTTGTGAAACAATGTCCCAGGGGGGTATTCTGGTGTAACTCTAGATAGGGGTGCTCAGGTCATTTTTTGGGTCTAAAATTTGGGAAAAATGTCAGCCATTTGCACAACTATTTTTTGGGGTTCATGAAATTTTCGATTATTTTTGGGTCTCAAATACGAGTAAAATTCAAAAGATCAAGAAAACATGTTTTATAAACAAAATTAAAACCAAGAATATAAATAAAATCAAACTATTAAATATCCAAATACATTATTATTATTATTTTTACATGAAATCTATCAGTGAATGCATCTTTTTGTAGATTTAAGATGCAAACTTCATGATCACAAGAATCTTTATAAAAATTGTGTCTACACGTAAGAAACGTGAAGGCATGAAAATTAATCAAACTTTTACTAGTGAATGAAAAATTTAGCAAAGATTAAGTCATAATGCCTACTGATATTAGTAGAGTGGATGTTAGATGATTAATTTTCGTGAAGATTGTATATAACTTTTCATCTTGTAATAAATACCCAGTTTTTGTTAATATTTTTGTTGAAAAAAGAATTTATATAAAAAAACAGATTTTTTTCATATACAATTAAGAAACCTTTACTGGTGAAAACTTTCATTAGTGGAGCCTTAGCTAGGTTTCTTATTAAAAAAATGTACATATACATACAAAATCTTGATATAAATAATAATTTTTCTCTACTCATTTTTTGGGGTATGTAAGCTAAGAAGGTAAAAAATCATTTTTTGGGTCCATTTTTATACACCAGTGAAGCCCACACAGGTCGATTTTTATACAAGAAAATATTTTTTGGGCCTGAACCACCCCTCTATCCCCCCCTCTGGGATGTCCCATTTATATATACTGGTTTGAATCTTTTTTCTATTTACTATGTTTCAATCAAATAATTGACACAACATATCAAATAAATTGAAATGCCTATTGTTTCACATACAAAAGATCCATTGTTTACATCGAAAATGCCCGCGGAAGAGTGTAACACGGAATCCAATCTGGGAGGTGTGTTTTTGTTAGTTGATTGTTATGTGTGTGTGGGTGGGGTGCTGTTGTGATATGATACATACATCTGCACGGCTTTTTATGGTACTACGCTTTGGTCTGATCAGCACATCTTTGAAATCAAGCTTGACTTCATGCTCGACAATCGGCATCTTGGTTTAGAACGAACGTGGAGGACTCGACCTTGCCTTCTCTTTTTGATCGGTTGGAAAAGGCCAGTTACTTCGCAGCGTCCTGGTTATGCATGCGCAGCGCGAAGAACCATTCCCCAGCAATGCCAGAGCCACACAATTTTCGACTTTGAAAATATGCATTTAAATTTTATCATCAGTGAAAAAGAGCAAATCTCCATTTATTATCAGTTTTGATTTACGATCTATGTTTCCTAATTTTATTTGTAAAGAAAAATTTTAGATTCAAATTTTTTTAATCCTGAATGTGTGTTGCTGCTGTTGCTTTCAAAAAGCAACCACACTTTTCCAAGATGGTGGGTTCATTTTCACGTGCCTTTGGTGGCTGCCGCACACATTTTACCAGGATGAGAGGTGGCCAGTCTAAATTCACGTTTAATGGAGCAAAGGCAGGTTCAAAAGGAAGGGTAATTTGACGTGTTACTTTTTAAGTGTCGATTTTTATGAGAGTACAGTATCACACTAAAATAATAAACTGGAAAAATTTAAAGGCCTATAAAATAATAAAATTGAAATAATTAATACCATAAATTTATAAATTAAAATTATAAATGGCTAAATAGAATAGATCTTCTATTTCGTTTAACCATTTTCTCCATTTTGATTACGAGCACAATCCTGATTGCATAATGATGATGCTGCTGCATTTTAATTGCACTCCTCACTCACTCTGCTGGCATCTCCTGCCAGGTTGGAAACTTTGCTAACTGCACACCGAATCAAGTAAATATAAGAAATTTTTGCGCACCAACTTTACGTTTCCGTTGTGCACCAAATTCGCATTCCTCGAAAGTTGCACATGGTAGGCCAAAGCCTCTTGTGTTGAATTATCACATTCAGCAACATTATATTTTCCATTTTTAGATGTACACCGAATGAGCACATGCCTATTGAAATTGGCTGAGCATAATGCGCACCGCGCACCAAAAATGCCATATTTGCGCACCAAAATCTCAAACGCGCACCGAATATATTCATTTTTTACCCTTTAATATACAAAAGTATATACAAAATGAAAATTAAAAGAATGTGTGAATTCGCTGATTTTTTATTTGTTTCAAGTAAAAAGAGCCTTGATGATAGTGTTCTCCGCCAATCTGTGCAACAACATCCAAAAAATTTCTAGACAGCAACCATGGTGCCTCCAAAAAGGAAATCCGCTGTGATAAATTTCTAATTTCAAAAAAGGAAATCTCTAATTCGATCCCTGTAATCTTGTAAACAATGGCTCAGATCTACTCCACAAAATTAACAAAATTCATTCAATTCATTTATATTTAAATTCCGACAAATACTGTAATAATTTGATTAAGCCTCTCTCTCAAATAAGCACCCCTCTCAAATAAGCCCCCCCTCTTGAAGGTGATTTTTTAGATAAGCCCCCCTCTCAAATAGGCCCCCCTATTTTGTCAAAACAGAAATCAAATAAGCCCTGTAAAATCTGTAAAAAGACAACACATTGATTACAAACTTTTTAGAATTCTTTTTCTTATGACCATTCCTATGTTTAATTTCATATAAGATTAGAAAAAACTCATGCTTTTTTTTTAGATAATGCTCTCAGGGAAGCTGACTTTTGAATAAGCCCCCCTCTTGAATAAGCCTCCAGGTCGAATTTTGATTGAGACCCCTTGGGCTTAATGGAATTATTACGGCACACATACGGTACAATTTACCAAAATGCAACTTATTTTAACACATGATGCATGCAATATAACTAATGAATAATTTGAATCAAAGGCTATCATATGATTAAAACTTTGTAAGTTGGAATTTTTTAAAGGAGGAACTCCAAAAGTAGAAAAGCTAACGAGATAGAGACCCTATCTTAAATCTTAGAATATTGGTGTATTAGTTAATACATTTTCAGAGAAAATAGAGTTAGTAATAATTTAGCATATGCATTTTTAAATTTTTTTAAAAAGAATATTTAGAAGGAGACTTTCTAAGTTCAACTGGTAATTCATTCCAATATTTGGCTCCAAGACAATAATTGGATTTTAAACCATATTGGAGACTAATTTTACGGTACAAAAACAAGTCTTGTTAAATTTGCCTGCCTTGTTAAATGTTGATGAACAGATGAATTCATTGTAAAAAGAAATGACTGAAAGTTCAATGTTTTAATTTATTTTTAATGAAAAATAAACCATAATTTTTGAAATTGAAAAACCAAATTGTGTGTCCTACTTATCTGCAAAAGTGTCCCCATTTACAGCAATGCATGACATTGCATGCTATTTCAGGGAAACTGCTTTCTTACCATGGTGATTTATTTTGGACTCTCAAAAACGGTACTCAATATGGACAAAGTCAAGATGTTAGTTTGTTTCTAAGTTATGGAATGACCTGCCAATGGAAATACTTAATTCTTCATCCAAATATATTTTTTAATGAAAACTGAAACATATTTGCAACAATTTATGGCAATAGTTTTGCTATAATTGTTATCAATTCTACTTTTTCATCTACTGGAAAAATTATATCTTAATTTCATTGCTCCTTTGGAAGTACTCTCTTCTCATTAGTTTAGCTACTTCGAGAGCTCCTCCTTAAGAATTCATTACATTCACCCATATTGCTATCACATTGTTGCAATATTTTTTGTTAATTAACTTTACTTTTGTATTCATAAAATTCATTTAACCTTTTTGCCTGTAAGCATTGTTTCAATTATTTTGTAGTAGTTTGGTTGGTTGCATGTTTTGAATTTAAAATGAAATTTGAATTGAATTGTTATGGTACTGAAAAAGGGAAATGATGTTTGCTGTGCTTAGATCTTGGGGAGCCCTGCTAAAGTAATTTTTCTAGGCTGTTCAGCCAAATCTCAGTTTTGAAGTGAAGGCAAATTTGAGATTTGAAGATGAATAATGCTAAAAAAGCCACCAAATAAGCAATAGATAAATAAGTGGCAATAAACAAAACGATATGCAATGAATGAATAAATAATAAGTGGCTGATAATCCACCAATAATGCTAAATAAGGTATTCATTGGTAAGTTAACTATCCGTAAATTACTACAAAGACATTTGGGAGCTATCAAGCTCCACCTTCATCACAACACTCTGTCAAACCCGTAGCATTTTTTAATAGTTACTTTTGGGTTTTCTATAAAGTTTATAACTTTTTAAATTTTCTTATGACTTGAGAGGCATTATTGGAGACTCTAAATGAAATTGTGATTAATCTCATGAAACAATGATTAAGGATAAAACATATTTTGCAAGAAAGATCTTGTTTCACAGAGTTAACTTGTTTGATCTTTATATTTCCCATATATTTATACCCTTGGCAGTAACTATTTTAGTTCATTGACAACTAGTTAAGTTGAATGAGTTATTGTTCACCTAATAAAATCTCATAGCCTTATTTTGCCTGTCCTAATTTAATGCCAGACCTTTCAACGCCGACTGTCATTTGCATTATTTTTTGGAAGATCAAGGTCAAACCCTCGTCAGACAAACCCTTAATGACAGGCCTTTTTCTGCTGGGGGACCAAAATAATGCCAATGCAATAAAGGCCAACAAGATATCACATCAAATCACAGGCTTTAAGAATTGTGGTATGTGTTTTCTATGCTTTGATTTTTGGCTTCATGTCACCAATGCATTAGCTTCCCATCTTATATTTTTGGTTTTTGACTTCTCATCACCCATGCATCTTTGTCCTACAACCTGTGTTTTTTTATTTATTGTATTTTCTATGCTTTTGTTTCTCATCACCTATATGCATTTTGATTGTGTCCTACCAAAAATGTATGTGTGATGAGCAGCCAAAAAGTAGAAAACACAAAAAGAAACAAATATTTGTGGTAGGATAGCAATACAAATGGATGGGTAATTGGAAATCAAAAAATAGGAAACACACCAAGATTCCTAAAGCCCAAAAATTTGAAGATTTCCAGACTTTGCTAACCAACCGACAACCTAAAACATTGATCCCTTTTTGGATACACTACATAAAAACTTGTTCTTTTTATCGAGAAAGTCGCTATAGCATCGCGAGAGTGCTGATGCGATAGATCGTAATGTGCCTAACGAAGCAGTTGCAATTGATCGGGGATAAATGGGCATCATGACCTATTATGATGTGCAAAAAACATGATCTGCGATGGTAAACTTCCTAAAAGCAGCACTGTATTTGCTGAATATTGCATGTGTATGTTTATATTTTATGCTAGATTGAAAAAAACATTTATTTCTTTTGCTGCTGTACTGAATGCACACTTTTACTTCTATCTTTCGTTGTAACAGTTTCACACTGATTCAAAGAAACCAAAAGTCTTTTCAAACATCTTCAATCAACAAAAGAAGACAACGTTTGACAACATAAGAGTAACTGCATTTCCTCCTTACAACTCATCTGTTTGTGCTTTACTTGTTGCAAAACTAGGACTTGGAGGGGCACGCCTCAATTCGTCATCTGTTTCGAGTGGTGGGGGTGTTGGGGCTGGTAAGTTTCAAATTAGAACATATATTTTATTATACTAATTTTAAAAAGACAAATGAAAACTGTTCCTTTTTTATATCAAACAATGTATACAGTTACGCAGTGTATTAATGTATGCTGCTTCTGTTTCAGGGGTGGCACCAGGATTTGCCCAATGAGAGTTTTAGCTTCTGCAACAGGGGGCTAGATTATACCGGTTGTGCCATAAAAAGTGGAACATCTTTGACGAACTACCAAAATTCGTTTGTCGCATGGATTACAATGATTAAAGTTGATATTCACGTCAAAAGGACTAAATTAGTTAAAAAAAGTTAAATTAAATTAGTTATCGTTTTTGGGATAAGTTTATTTTATCAAATTTAAATAGAAATAAACTCATTGCTATAAAATGTATCTATTTTTTAATCTTTCAGAAATGTGTTCAGTTGGTGATGGAGGTGAGAGTGCTTTGGATCCTCTAATAGCCTCTGCGACTATAGAAGAAGTATTACCAACAAGTTTTATGAAGCAGATTAATGATGAATCCATAAGCGCAGAGACACTAATGCCAATTGATAACATACAAGCTGCAGCAGAGATGCTTCCTCCTGATCTCGTTCAGACCACACAAGATATCATAGCTGCCGCTGAGCCTTCGCTTGCAAGTCTTGGACTGTGCAATTACACACCAGTAGGACTCATTCAAGCAATACTAGAATCTTTTCACGTTACTTTAGGAATGCCATGGTGGGCCTCTATCGCTTTGTGCACCATAATTTTTCGGTCTATGATGTTGCCGATAATGTTAAAAGGACAGATAAACACGGCAAGACTGAACAAGATCAAACCGGAGTTGGAAGTGATTCAAGCAGAAATGAGGGAAATTGCAAATACCCAGGACACAATGAAAAAATCCATGGCTGCCATGAAAATGCAGAAATTATTAAGGGAAAATGAGTGTCACCCTTTAAAGGTGTGTTCCAAGTGATTTTCTGTTTATTTATTAAATTTATTAACCAAGAACCCAAGAGGCATTGCATTATTTTATTCCTCAACAAAGTTTTTTTAAAGAATTCTTTGATGAGTAATTTCTAAGAAATTCTTTTGGTCACAAAAGTGTCGAGAACTGGGAAATTTCAAAACGAAATTTAGATTTTGTATCAGCCAATTTCCTAAATCAATAAATTGTGATTTTGTTAAGAATTGTGATTTTTGTTAAGGAATCTTGAAAAGAATTTTGAAGAAATTATATGCAAATATAAGAAAAGCACTACTAAGAAAA
Organism: Phacellophora camtschatica; assembly: GCA_036873815.1. Lineage (NCBI taxonomy): Eukaryota > Metazoa > Cnidaria > Scyphozoa > Semaeostomeae > Ulmaridae > Phacellophora > Phacellophora camtschatica. Next base: position 13,135 of record JAYJMH010003121.1, on the reverse strand, counting down.
TTATTATTGCGCCACACAAGAAATTGATTGCCCCATTTTAGAAAAGTTTCGATATTTTAAAAAATTCATGCTTCGAAATTAGCAAAATGTATTATTGATATTTGGCTGGTTTACACGGGGCTCAAAATTTTGAAACCTTGGCTTACCAATTGCAGTTTTGTGACCTTTCTTGCTGTCTGCTCATCCGTGTGATTTCAAAATATTAGTTTGACCAATCAAAATGGCGCATTCTGGTTCCCTGTGATCTTTTCCAAAAATCGACGAGACGATATCATGCTGCATACTGACACCTGAATTTGAAACCATGGAAATGTTTGAAACCACAAACTATATAAGTGCTCCGTGTACTATGCCATGAAACACGAAACGGCACTTGGCATAAAGCTAATTCATACAAGATAGGTGCCCTTGGTCGTTTATCCCTCTCCTCGCTTTTTTTCATCATTTGTGTATTTTTATCTCTAATTCCTTCCATTTTAGGGTTTGATTGCACCATTGGTTCAACTACCATTGTTCTTGTCGTTCTTTATCGCATTACGAAAGATGGCCACGCTCCCCGTAGAATCAATGCATACAGGCGGGCTTTTATGGTTCACAGATCTGATCGCTTATGATCCATTTTTTGTGTTACCAGTTGTGACTTCATTGACAATGCTTGCAACCATTGAGGTTAGTAGTTAACGTAGTTGGTTAATATCTCTTCAACTAATAGAATTACCAGCTAATGTAAGTTAATATCTCAGTAACTAATGGTAAAAAGTGGCTACATGTTAATATCTCAGTTGCAAATAGTAATCCTACAGATAGTTTTTGCGCATCTAGCCGAGCTGATTTTATATACATGCAAACAGTGTGATTTTATTGTTGGCTAGTTGCAGAGCCAATAGGGACAATAGAAATTGTTATGTAGAATGCAACCTAGTCAGAATATTAATTGTCCTCTTCTCTTTAGTTAGACTGAAGCTTACCTTCGGTGTTGTTTATTTCGTGCGAATCTTACACTGGCTGCCCCAAAAATCTAAAACAAATCCTCAAAACACCCAATAAAGCACATTGTACACCTATTTCCAATTAACACGGATCTACCTTATTTAAGCTTTCATTGTGTAGAGATAGTGCAACAAAGCTCACTGATTCAAGAGCTAAACTGGTATAAAAATGTTAAGATGGATAGAATTGTCTGTCGGCTATTCTTCCTGAGAAGGATTAACAATTTTTGCGACGAAGTGTCACCCAGCCCGCCAGTTTATTTTGTTGCGAATTGGTTTACAAGCAGCATAACACAGGCACATAATTTTCGCTTTTGTTTTACAATCATATTAGGGACGTTTCGATACAGAATGATTTCAAGTGCGAGCACAAGGTTGGAAAATGCATTCCAAAAAGCGAGCTAGTTAAAGAAATAGCTTTATTTGCAAACCTTGCATTCTATTTTCGCAATGTCGAAGGTTCTTCGTAGATTAGGCCTTCTCGCTGTCGCTACAACTATAAGCCAATTTATTCTTCTTCTCGGAGTCTTCAGCTTGTTTTTCCAAAAGACAACGAAAACTAGTCAATTTCACGTTGCAAGTTTTAAAAATACAACGTTCTGATGTCCCATGGGAATTTTGTTTTTCACAAGTTTAAACGCTTTAAATTTTAAATTCAATTGATTTCCATGTCGTGCTCGTACTCAAACTCGTTGTGGATTTAAACCTCTCTATTTCTCGATCTGTTACTACTTGAAATCATTTGTACTTTAAATGTTCAAATGTTATTGTTTCTGTGCTAAAATTTCCCGAATCCATTAAATTAATCATGAGCATAATTTCGAAGCCTTTCTCTTTCATTTTTAGCTTGGAACAGAGATGGGAGTTTCATCAGAACAATTGAAGAAAACGAAGAATCTCATGCGATTTATGGCACTGGCCATGATCCCACTTACTGCAAAATTCCCTGCGGTTTGTCATTTTTATTATTAATAGTAAAGGTGCATATAGTACGGAACTTATTTTATCACCTCAGGCCATTGTTTTCCTTTAATTAACCTATTGTTTTAGCTAAAATCTAGGGTCTGAGTTTCTTATAAAGTGGTTTGTTAAGGGCGAGACTTTACTGTAGTATACAATATAGGGTAAGGCTATAAACGAGAGAAAACATAGAGACAGAGTATCAAAATAACAATCTTTGCAAAAATCGTGTGGTTGTTGAACGATTAGGAGTCCAATGCTGGCAAATATTCGGACCACAACTTGACGTACGGACTGCATGCAGCTTTAAAATGATATCCACTTTTGCGGCCTAGGCACAAACAGAGAAGCCCTCACATTGCCTTGTCATTGGTTTCTCGGGCAACACCGGTCAATACGCCTTTTCCGGACCTATCAAGAATCAATTAAATTGCTCCGTTACTAGAAGTCGATCGTATTTTAGGAAATGTGAACGTGAAGTTGTAGTTTTTAGCGCCAGGAATGTGTTTATTTAGATAGAAGCTGTCATCACAGGTTTCAACATGAATAAAACAGAGGTTCTCATCTCTGGAACGGCTGATTAGTATCTCTAAAAAACATTTTAATTTTAAAAAGATTGTCAATTGCAGTAAAAGATTCAACAATTAAAAAATTTCTTTAACAGACGAATGATTTTGTAGTTGAATATATTCGTATTCTTGTTCATGTTCATATTGATGTGATGATAAATTTTTAGAGACATTTTTCTGTTTGCAGGCCGTTTTCACGTATTGGTTGACATCGAATATTTACTCCATGGCACAAATACTCATCTTGAAACATCCAGAAGTTCGAAAGGTGCTTAACCTACCAGAAGCGGAGCCCGAAGAAGTTAAGAAAGAACCAACCGGAAATTTTTGGCAAAATTTCAAGGCTGGTAAGATTAGCAAATGAGAATTTTATTGTTTCATTATTAAGTTCATTTGGTCGCCTTTTGAAACAAGCCAATCAATTCACAGTATTTTTGAACATATGATACACATTCTGTGATTTGATTGGCTTATTTCAGAATGTAAACAAGCTAATAAGTGGATTAAACCTTTGCGCTAAAACCCGCAACTTCACGTTCACTTTTTCTTTACCAATGACATTAGCAACATGGTTGATGTAATGTTTACGTCATCATTATGGTATTGCCAAACCAGGCCTTCTTACTGCCGCGTCACCAAGGAAAAATTCCTCCACCATTGATAATTTCACGAACTAGTTTTAAGTTCTTCGGGATAAAGAAACTTTTCATTTTATTAATACATACCATTTGACTTAAAGTTGTGTCACAGACATATTAGACAGCTTTTTAAAACATCTACAGGTTACTTGATAACTACTAACATGGTTGATTTAGTATCTAACATTTTCATGGTATTGTCAACGTTGTCAACATGGTTGACTCATTAACTTAACATTTTTATGACGATAAAAACTCGGTTGACGCGATACTTAACAATGTTAAACGTTTGCATAATGAACATCATAAACAAGGCTAAATAATACAAGATAAATTTACTCTACAAAGGAAAGGACTCGAAGTTTTTCAAAGCACATCAGTTAAAAGCTTTCCGTATTCTCTGCAAAGCGTCACGTATTTGCATTGGGTTGCAATGGCTATTTTCAGTCCTTTTGCGGGAAATTCCCCGAAAAGAATGAAACATTTACCATTTCACATGGCATTGCAATCGCGTGGCCACGTTTTTGTCATTTTGTCTAACGTTGACCGAAATTTTGGAAGTTGTTTAGGCATTGCAGCTAGTTTTTTTTTATTCTTAAAAATTTTACAACAAACAATTTCAAACAAAGATTCTACAGAAAGCAAACGGATCTAAATAACAAACCTATGATATAGAATGCAATCTTTAAATTACACATACTATTGTTTTTACCCCCGGATTTATTTCTACTAAACAGGCAAATCCAATGCAAGCTTTATTTTGCATGGGGGTACCACAAATTGAAAAGCATTTTGCATTGGAAAGCAAGCCAAGTTAATTTATATGATAAACTTAAGTTGAAATATCTTAAATTAATGTAAAGCTTCACGTGCATTTACCTCCTGAAAAAATGACGTTTCATGTTATTTATCAGTGGGCCGTATGGCCCTTTCCGGGGGGAAAGGTGAACGGGTTAATTAATTTGTAAACGTTTGCATGGCACGAATAAAAGGATACAAAAACCCTCGTAACACTCATATAACACTAAATGCCAACAAATGCTATTTATCAAGCAAATAAAAATCAATAATCCGGTTCCGATGTGGGCAGTAAAGATAATTTTTATTTGGTCTTCAGTTCATTGTTTCAACAAGTTCAACTTCGGAACTTTTGATTACATCAGTCCATTCATTGTCGGGTTTTTGTGGTGCTAGTTAACGGTCCCGACTTTTAGATTTACAAGAATAGTGAAAATCCTCATTTCTGCCATCCTTTCTGGGCCGGTATGTTTATTGAAGAGTTTTAGTGCTGTTTAACGATTTTAAGTTATAAGAGTGACAAAAAGCACGATCGCTGCCATCTTTCCAGGATTGATTCATTTTCGCGTGTTTTAACTGTAATGCTATTTAACGGTCCCAATTTTTGGGTTACAAGAGTGACAAAAAGCACCATTTCCGCTATCATTTCTGTACCGGTCCATTTATTGTCGCATCTTTGTATTGTAATGCTATTTAACACTTATGATTTTTAGGTTACAAAAATGCTCAAGCGCAAGCTCACATAAAGTACCAAGAAAAAGACAAGCAAGCAAAATATAAGAAGCAAATCAAAGAAAGTGACAATATGACAACCTATGAATATAACCCAAGGTTACAAGAGGCCGAAAAGCTATTCAAGGATAATAAAAGATAATAGCAGGTACACCGTTTTAGAAACTGATTGCAATTTTGTTTAAAAAGTTTGTTTTTATAATGCCCGGGTGTGGGTACATGACTTGCGCCGGGATGGGGTGTGCAGCTGAGATTTGATAAATCCCTCTTAGTTATAACAATTGAGATTCGAATGTACTCAACCAACCAACTTAACCGACCCACCATTATGAATGAAGATTTGTGGGATTTTTGACGAACGCGATTTACACCCAACCAAATTTGGAATCCAGTTATGAAAGTTTTTTGTCCTAAATGTAAAATTTCATGAGCGGCACATCCCCGTACCATCAACATGTTATCCACTCCCAGGAATAATGCTTCGAAAAGTTCAGTGATTTATTTCTCCAGAAATGAGAGAACACCATATTTGCATGTTGTATGATCTTACAATTGCTTGTGAAAATTGTATCTTGCTTATTTTTGATTTGGCTCGGCTTGGCCAAAGTAAAAGCCACTATTGTGCTTGGAGAACACCCTGTCTATATCCTCTATGATCTTAAAATTTACCTTTGCTAGTTAAGGAAATTGATCAAACTCTTGAGAAATAGCATTTTTGAACCAATTTTTGCACATTTTATATACATTTTGTCAAAATTATAGCAGTACAAAGATCTGAAATTTATAAAGAATTTGACAGCAACTCATCACTATAATTTTGACTTTAATGTACGTAGATGTGTAAAAAATTTCTTTCCAGACAAAACTTCGTTCGCTGAAACCATACCCTGTCAAGAATCAAGACTAGAAGAGATGGATTTCCAATTAAACAGCTTGTTCCTTTGGCAATCAAAACAATCGTGATTACATTGTTTCAAATTTCTGCTTTGTTTTTTCAGAAAGCAATTTGATGCAGTTGGCTGATTTTTAATGGAATCCTGATTGTTTTTATCGCAAAGGGAACAGGCTGAAAATATCAAACAGCGCTTAAGACAGTAAATCTGTAATACGCATGCGTTTGGCAGCAAATATGCACAGGTACCCAGTAGCAAAGATGTTACATCGAGTAAACATAGGCTTCAAATCTTTGATTGGTTGATCACATCTGTTTTCTCCTAACTGAATTGAATAGAATTAACACCACGCGGGATTGTTCCAGCGGGATATAGACGTTGCTTTGATGAAATGAATTGCACGCTCCGTTTTTCAAGTTTTTGCAAATGAACTAGAACTACTTTTGTAGATTAATCCAAATGCCTTGGTTCTCTTCTCTCATATCACCAGAAACAAACAAGTTAGTCTTCTCAATTAGCATGTTTTGCGTGGTGTAAAAGATTTCCCGTGAACAGAAATGAAACAAGGCATTCAGATTAATTTAAAAATATAATTTTTACAAAAACAGAGCGTGCAGTTCATTTTACTTCGGCCAACTAAAACAGTCCAGGTGCTGCTCGAAAAATGCCGCGAGGTAGGTGTTAACGTTATTCAAATTCTTGGGAGAAAATAGATGTGATCAACCAATCAAAGATTTGAAGCCTTGTTAGCATAGCATAGAAAGAGGAAGGGAGAATTTTGTGTTTGATCTGCAGTTATGTTTTTGTTTACATTCTTAGATTAGCCAAACACACTACAGAATTTTCATCACGTGCTGGTAGATGTTGCAAATTGATTGGTCAATTTAAAAATTTAAACAATTCAATTGTTGCGTTAGCCTGTGAGCAGGCTCTTAAATAAATAAACAAATTGAAAAAATAAATTGAAAAACACAAAGAATGAAAAAACTCTTTATTTTCATTTTTTCGAAAATAACCTGTTCAGAGGCTACTTTTCGATGAAAAACGTAATTTTTCCATGCTCCTGGAAGGCAACATATGCGAAGGTATGGCCAAACAAACACTTCTGGCGTTAGAATTTCTCGTGCTGCCTCAAATACGAGATCCCTAACATCGACTTGGGTATCTTCAAGTGAAAATGAAAAATCACCCAAAGAGTCCTTTGGCTCGTTACTCGCTCTTGTTGGTAACTGATAACACACTAAAAGCAACTTTCTCAGGTCCAATTTTCCGTTTGTTCACAACCATTGTTATTGGATTCTCAACTCGAATGCTCTTGAACTGAATTTTCTGAGGAAAAATGACAGAGAAGAATATTTATACATTGCTTGTAATTTCAAAAACAAGGAGCTGTACCATGTTTAAAGAATACAAATTAAATCAAATGAATGAACGTAAATGACCGAATTAGCGACCCCCCTGCCGATTTAGACCCCGCACCTAACCAAGGCTATAAAAAATAATTTGAATGTTATGACAATCAACGTCTCTTTAATCAAATGTTGGGAAATCACGTTAAGATATTTTCTTGATATTGAAAAAAGTAATAAGCGCCCGTGCCAAATTAGCGCGCCTGTCAAATAAGCGCCCCGGTTTAAGGGTTCTAGATTTCTAATAAGCCCCCTTGGCACTAATTTGGTCATTAATTTGATCATTTACGACATTGGTCAATGCTCTAAGTAAATACGAGGAAGTATAAACATTCTACATTGCATGGAAAATTCGGGCATAGTTTCTTCGAAATCTGAATATAAACATGTTCACGACGCTCCAATTTTGATGCTCCCGGACTTGCTACAAGTCTTGCTACAAGTCCACGACTCTCCTGACTATATATCAGGGCCTTTTTAAAGGGACTCTGAGTTGGGGGGGGGGGGGGCAAGCTATTGTTCTGATTAAAAAGGGACAATAGCCTATTGTCGAAAACAAAGGAATATGGCTGGGGCTTGGGGGGATGCATCAGATCAAAACTGTTTATTGTATACTAAGAATACCGGGTGTCACTGCTGTGGAGGAGCTTAGTTATTCTATATGGGAGTTGTAGGTTATTTATGTATGTAGGTAGATTGTAGGGGTGGCTTCAACTTAAAGTTTGATACCTTGCTTGGCAAAATCGATTCAATAATGTCTGTGTTAACACCAAATGAAAGTGCAAAATGACCATAAAATTCTGCAAAATGATCATAAACGGTTTTAATAATGACCATAACCGTCAAAATCACGTGACCTTTACAGATGAATTTCTGAATTGATTTCGTTCTCTTTCGGCTGAAGTTATATTCAACATTGATGAATGAGTTTGACATTTTGCATTTCACATTTTGAATCAACCATCGCAAGGCAAAGTAGACTTTTTCAACAGCATCAAAATATTCAACATAACTACTTTGGAGCCATGGCATCAGTTTTCATAAGATACCCTTTTCGGCCAAGTGCGAGATGAGATTTTTTGTAATGTTTCCTCAGTGTCATTGCTTTTAAGCAGCAATTAATTTTTTTGCCATTATTTAATCAGCACTAAGGCTTCTTTGACATAAACAACTAATTTCAAAAGTACAGAGTGACTTAAATCGTGGTTATCATTAGGCATAACTCAAGTGATTTTTCAGTTCATTTTGCCAACCAAGGTATCAAACTTTGAGTCGAAATCTCTTTTGTTAAATGCAATCAGAAACAAGAATCTAAAGCTAAGGCTCCTTCACAATAACTTGCAAACATGTAGCGTTTTTTGGGACAACTGGTACAAACTGTAAAATTATCAAACCTCATCGGTCGTTATTTTGACGTCAGTATCTTGCACGTATGGATCAGGGATTGCCAGTGAATCGCCAGCGTTAAAACCTTTACCAACAAGTAAATTAAAAACAGTCACCGCCATGCATTCGCCTTCGCCATCTATCATCGCAAATGAGCTGCAGAATAATGACATATTGTATTTGAATATTTTTCCACAAAAATGTTTATTCGAATTAACCAAAACGAAGCAGTAGAACTTCAAGTTCAAGTTCAATACCTAAATCTTTTGTTTTACAAAATTCTGCTAGGCTTTAAACTGTTCTGTATATTCCTTGGGAGCTTTCACCCGCTATCTCTAACAAATTTTCATCCCCCTTGAGAGTTCAAGATAGCGGGCTTCATTCGACTATATAATAAAGTTTCAAACAGCAAGAGCGGATTTTTATAACAAAAGATTCATTATTAAACATAACAGTGCGATTTATCACTCCAAAGAATCGATTTCACGCCTATTAACGCAGCCAAGCAAATCACAACAAAAAAGGTGTAAAATATATAATTTCCAATTGTAAATCACATGGTTATGTGTAAGACCCGAGTCTTTGATTTCAAAAAATCTTCCATTGCTGCTTTGAACGCAAAGGTGGAAAGAAGAGATGCCAAAGAAATACTTGATGGAATGTAGAAAAGTGTAATAGAATTAAAAGAATAATGTATCCATCACAATTGTAGGGGCTATGCATGCAGAATGTTACATTTACAGTTGAATTCAGCTGTCTCAAACTCTCATGGGGAATGCAAATTTGTTCGAGATAGCAAGTTTTTGATATAGCCGAAAGCTATTCAAATTGATATCTGCTATCTCGAGCGGGAAATTAAAATCTGTTTGAGATAGAGAACGCTCGAATTAACAGTCAGTATTTTATAACAAAGCCATATGAAAATTTGTTCCAAATTGTGAATGTTCAAGATAATGGGAATTCGAGATAGCGGATGTGAACTGTACAAAGAAATTCGAGTTGATCTGGCATTTGAGTTAAATGAGTTCAGGTTATAGAGGTTTAACTGTTCAACTGATTACAAGTTTATATATTGACTTAAGTTGGTTTTCTTGTGCGTTTCCATGAAAATTGTACTTGTTAACCCTTTCACCACGGGAAGGGTCATATGGTCATATGCCAAATAACATAAAACTTCATATTCCCAGGAGGTAAATACCAACATAACTTTACATATATTTACGGTAATTTAACGTAGAATTAAGTTGGTTTGTAAGTGCTGAAGGAAATCAGTCCGGGCATGAAAGGGTTAATTGGAAAACAATCCGGGCATGAAAGGGTTAATTGGAAAACAATCCGGGCATGAAAGGGTTAATTGGAAATCAATCCGGGCATGAAAGGGTTAATTGGAAATCAGTCCGGGCATGAAAGGGTTAATTGGAAATCAATCCGGGCATGGAATAAGTTATTATTTAAAAAAAAGGAAACATATTTACAAACTGCATGTTTCAAATCTTCAGTTTTTGGGTGAATTGTTTGGTGAGCAAAACCAAAGGGGAAAAATGTTGAATTGAAGGATAAGTAAAGTAAAGAAATGATTGATAGTTTTTAATTCTGGTTTTGAATATCCTAGACAAGCGCAGCAAGTCAGATTTCTTTCATTGGTCTTTTTGTTAATTTTCTCAAATCTAAACATTTTTAACTACCAAACTTACAAGGGAACTTTATTTTCTGATGGAATGACAGCAGCGATTTTTCCAACAATAACTTTTCCAGTGTTGATTCCATTTTGCAAGTCTTTTATATTCGCTTGCTGTATTTCCACACATTTTCCAGCAGGACTTGTGTATTCTTTACCGCTGTAAGGTCCCGCGTCAGATGGCTTCAACGACTGAACCAGGTTCTGGACCTTCTTGGCTTTGAGTTTACCCTGAAATAATAGCAACGTAACGAAGCTGATAAATAAAGTCCTATTACCCGCGGGAAGAATAGCTTGCGTAAAGATGGTGGATTCGTTCTACGGAAAGGGCCACTTTGATAATGTAAAACGTCATATGACGGGGGGATAAATTCAGACAGAAAACAGGCTAGTACTGACTCCACCATCATAATTTGCTGTCTTACTCGAATTATTAGTCTCGTCATACTATTTCTTGCTCATTCCTTCCGTGTTTTAAATTAAAGCAAAGAATAAATCTTCCCGTGCGAGTAATTATATCGTGCAGCTACGCGAATTTAGTCTTTAGTATTAATCCTTTCCTTGATTTTAGGCCTGTGTTAGATTATAGTAGAGATGAAGACACACATCATCTGTAGATGTATAACAAATAACAGTTTACAGTTCGTTCTTAAAAAGTTATTTTTTAACTGTGTATTGTAAGAAGGAATAATATTTGTCATATGTCAAGAGATGGTGTGTGTCATTATTTCAACTATCATCTAACACCAACCTTCATTTTAGTCAGGAAATTCGATTTTAAGCTGGGGGGGGAGCAAATGCTAAAAATGGCTCAAATTACCGACAAAAACATTTTCTTACCGACAATCTGGAAAATATTGGAATTATTTTGTTTATTATCGATAAAATGCGACAATGCCAACCTCGTTTCCAGGAATGTTTTTCACGAAAGAAATACCCCTGGTACCTACCTTTTTTGGCGAGATTATGTTAATTAATTCCAAAATTTCGAACTGAATATCTCTGGGAACGACTATTTGTGAAAAGAAAAGCTCGGGATAAAAAAAGAAAAGTACCTTTTTCTCGACGAACTCGACGGTATTTTGAAGATAGTTTATTAGACATTTGCGCTCTTCTTTGGGTTCATCCCAATCAGGATCAAATAGCGCTGCCTTCTCAAACCCATCTAATGCCGATTGGTATTCTTCTTGGTATCTGAAAGCCTGAAGGAAGACAGGTACTATACCTTGTTGAAAATGTGACAGTTTAGTGTAGCCAATATTGTTGTTTTCAAATTATACAGGGTGGCCTAAAAAAACGTTTCCATGTTTCCAAGGCCGATATGGAAGAGCTATGCTATGGAATAATTAGATTTTTTCTTGGCCTGGGTGTAAGGAGCTTTAACTTCAAGTTATACCAAAGGAAAGCCCACGTTTATGGCCTTCTCAAAGCCACAATGAAGCATTTTAGCAACATAAATCCTCCATTATTGAGTATACTTGGGCAAACAGGGTATCAAATTTTAACTTGAAGCCTCTTACATCAACGTCAAGCAAAAAAAGAATATCGAATATTAAGCGCCTCCACAGCAGCTTTGAAAACAAGGGGACATTTCTTGGAACACCTAGCAGTAGTGGTAATAAATCATGATTAAAGAAGCACATTAAATAAAAATACAATTGATTGAAGAAATAATGGGTCGAATATGCAGCTTTTCGAAAAACTGACAGATTTGTTATCACTTTTAGCAAAACTATTATTTACGTTTAACAAAATTCATGTGTACCCCCTCTAAAGTGTGCTTGCCAAGTGATTTTCATAGAATTTCTCATCACTTTCAAGGGGGTATTGAGGAAAGGTTTAATTGAATACGTGAACAAAACTTACCATTGCTCTGTTGAAATGTAAATCTGGGTTGCTAGCTTCGACTTTGTTACTTTCCTATGGTTGAAATTTAGTTCGATGAAAAATGGCTAAAATTTAAACACCTTACTTGCAATTTGAGCATTAAATAGAATGAAATAAGAAAAAACCATAGAAAAGAAGAGATACTAATCACAATCGCCATATATATCAAGCTAGCCATTCAGAAAAGATCAAGCATAAGAAAGGTTATTCCCAATACGTTTAGTCGATTCATTTATGCATTTATTGAAAATTATTTTGTATTATTGATTAAAAATTTATTGTGTTTAGAGTCCAGGAAAGTGATCAACCTTTCTCCGAGCATAAAGTTCGATTGTTAGAAACCTTCCTATTAAACAATGGAAAATATGCGTAGTTTGGGTGTGGCACTAAATTTCCCTTTGTTTCCTCCAACCTTTTTCCGGTCAGTGGCCGTGCGACCGTAATGTTTTCCTGACTCTGGTTGGGTTGATAAATTCATTGTGAAGTATAAAGTATTTTCCAGTAGCATTGTAGCCATGCTTTGTGTTATAATATCATCGGTTAAAGGAACCGTGGCGTTTATTCTCATACCTGTGTTTTTTTGCCACTTCTCCCTGATTTCCCGTTTTTCCTGTGTATTTTTTTTTGCCTACTCGCCCCTGATTTCCCCTTTCTTTCCTTACACTTTTGATTCTCGAATTCGCAACGGCCATCTTTTTTTGTTCAAAAGCGAAAGGAAAAGAGGAAAAATCAGGGAGGAGTAGGCAGAAGAAAATGGGGGAAATCAGGGAGAAGTAGGCAGAAAAAACACCGGTACGAGAACAAACACTACGGTTCCTTAAACCCATGGTCAGGCTTCTATACCAGCAAGACAATAATTGATGTTGAAAATCGTGTCCGGAAAGCTAACTTTGATTTTGAGATATTTACAGCTATTTTGAGTAATCCAAAAGTTGAGAAACTGTCGTTGTGATATGACTGATATGTATGAGCAAGAAAAGTATGAATACCGTAGATGTTAAAATTCTCAACTCCCAAGCCAATACCCAAGCTTGCAGTCTTTTAGAAAGATATAACGTGTACTGGAATATGTGATGCCATGTTTCGTGACCATAGCATGGCCTAGTGGTTAAGGCGCTGGACTCATAATCGCAAGGTCGTGGGTTCGAATCCCACCAAGGTCATACTTGCTGCGAAAGTGTGAGGAGAGCTGCTAA
>JAYJMH010003120.1:0-53696 GCA_036873815.1 Phacellophora camtschatica | reverse complement strand
ATAAGATAGCCTTTTGCAAACCATAAGAATATTGAAATAAATATTAAGAATAAACAACTCGATATAAATGGTAATGCAAACAGGAATATATTTAATATTAATATTAAGTTAAATGTATACGTTTTTTCTATAAAATTCTCATGTTCGTCTTGTCTTGGATTTTCTGGACTATTAAATTCTTTCATTAAATTGACTGTTATTTCATATAATTGCGGTGTCATTTTTTCCATACTAAAATCTTGTTTCAGCAGGCGAATATAACACCCCACCGTCATAAATAATTGCACCCATAATAAAATATTAAAAACGCTATATTGATTTAATGAACCACCTGTTATTTTAAAAGGCAAAATACCACCTGTAAACGATATATCCGCCCCAGAATATAATAAATAGGCATATATGGCATTTATAATGGTAATTAACAAAACCCCTTTTTGGGATTCTCTTTCATCAATCAATTTGTTTAACATATTTTATCCTTATGTAGCATTGCTATTTTTTGTTTTAAAACTGATGTTGATGTTAGCATTTATTTTATTATAATTCCACCCGATTTCTATTGCTTGGTTTCACCCATAAAAAAAGACTTCAGAAATAAATCTAAAGTCTTTTAAATATGGTGCGCCCGAAAGGGTAAGTGCAGGAAACAGTCAAGGACTGTTTGCAATCCTACACGAATCCTATAACCCAATTTCACCCATAAAAAAAGACTTCAGAAATAAATCTAAAGTCTTTTAAATATGGTGCGCCCGAAAGGGTCTTTGCCGAAAACAATTTAGAATTGTTTTCCAAAAGACATCGAATCCTGTAACTCAATTTCACCCATAAAAAAAGACTTCAGAAATAAATCTAAAGTCTTTTAAATATGGTGCGCCCGAAAGGATTCGAACCCATGGCCTTCTGATCCGTAGTCAGACGCTCTATCCAGCTGAGCTACGGGCGCTAGTTATGTAAGTGTTATACTCTATCCGTTTTGTCTTTGCAAGTAGTTTTTACAATTATTTTACTTTTTTTTAATCTTTTTTCACTCTTGCAGAAAAAGCCTTTGTTTTGTATACTGCCCCCATGACAAAAAATAATGACAATGACACCTGTTGTTCTGAAACCTGTAATTGTTTTCAGACCTTTCCGCCCTTGAATGATGTGGAGGCTTTTGGTATGTCCGTTGTCTTTCAGACGTTGGGTGATGCGGGGCGGTTAAATTTGGTTATTGCGTGTTTGGAACAGGAACGCAGCGTATCCGAATTGTCCGCCATTACCAATCAAAGCCAATCGTTGACATCGCACAATTTAAAACGCTTGAAAGACAGCCGTATTTTACGCAGTCGTAAATCGGGAAAATCCAATTTATACAGTATTGACGATCATCACATAAAACAGATACTTACAAACCTTGCCTATCATATAAAACATACGGATTTAGAAAAATCATAACAAAAAAGCCCCAAAGAATATTCCGTGGGGCTTTGTCATTGGGCGTATAAAATATAGTATATAATATTATATTATAAAATATGGTATTATTTTAATGCGTTTATGACTTTGTCTTGGTCTTCGGTTGTAATGTATGGGTGCATAGGGACAGACATCACCGTATTGCAAATATGTTCCGATACGGGCAATGCACCGCCTGCGACTATGCCATCACTGTATGCGGCTTGTTTATGCATTGGAATAGGGTAAAATACAGCACAAGGAATGCCAGCGTCTTGGAATTTTGCTTGTGTTTTGGCTCTGTCTTTGACTTGTATTGTATATTGTGCCCACGATGGTATGTGGTCATCGCTGATGAATGGTGTTTTTACAACGTCTTTTAATGCGTCCGTATAATATTGGGCTGCGGTGTTGCGTTTTTCCACTTCATCGGCAAATATTTTTAATTTTTCAATCAATACTACCGCTTGTAACGTGTCCAAGCGGGCATTCAGCCCCACGTGGGCGTTTTTGTATTTGTCGCCGTTGTCTTGCCCATGCACACGCATAGAAACCATAATTTCGTTCAAAGCATCATCATTGGTAAAGGTTGCCCCGCCATCACCGTATGCCCCCAATGGTTTTGCAGGGTAAAAGCTGGTTGCGGTTGCGTCAACCCCAGGGATATTGCCGACCACTTCGTCTTTGTATACCGCACCAAAGCCTTGTGCCGCATCGTCCAATACTTTCAAGTTGTTGTCTTTGGCAATAGCGATTATTGCGTCCCAATCGGCGCTTAGACCGAATAAATCAACCCCTATAACCGCCTTTGGATTTAAGCCCTTAGCCTTTGCATCGGCAATGCCTTGTTTTAAGCTGTTGGGGCAAATATTATATGTATCGCTGTCCACGTCAACAAATACAGGGGTTGCACCGACTAACTTTACCACTTCGCCCGTTGCGGTAAATGTAAAGGCGGGTACAAATACTGCGTCCCCTGTGCCGATACCCCATGCCATTAATGGCAACAACAGAGCATCCGTTCCAGAAGAACAGCTAAGCGTGTGCTTTGCACCGCAATAATCGGATAAATCAGACTCTAGCTGATGTACTTCTTTGCCCATAATGTATCCACCGTGGTTTAATACATTTAAAAAGCCTTGCTCTACATTTTCACGAATGCGTTCTTGCTGTTTGCTTAAATCGATAAATTGCATAATGTTTCCCTTGAATTCCCTATAATTAAATTAAAGTGCAGTATACATAATAAATCCGTAAAAATAAAGAAAAAAAACCCCGCATAGTACAGGGTGATTTTAATTTAAAATGCAAGGGATTATGTATTTACATAATATTGCAGTATAGATTATAGGTTTTTATATGTATTTGTATAATGATGGATATTATGCGGTTTATTTGTCATATGGGTTATTTTGTCATATGGATTATTTTGTCATATGGATTATATTATCTGGCAACCAATCCAATATAGGGGCGTAACGGTTTTACGGTTGCCAACAATACATATGCACTGACACCGATAGCCAACGGCATTGGTATGATATCTTGGTGTTGGACTTGTCCGATTACGTCCAAATCCCATATACCCACCACTGC
Source organism: Phacellophora camtschatica (assembly GCA_036873815.1). Lineage (NCBI taxonomy): Eukaryota > Metazoa > Cnidaria > Scyphozoa > Semaeostomeae > Ulmaridae > Phacellophora > Phacellophora camtschatica. The sequence goes on along the minus strand of JAYJMH010003120.1, from coordinate 50,663 downwards.
GTTTAATATCATTCCTGCTGCCATGGAAATAACACACACGCCCAAAGTATATATAACCGCTGCTTTTTTGCTGATAAGCTCTTTTACAACGCCGATAGTCGCAATGTTGGATGCTGGTCCTGCCAACATAAATACTAATGCTGCCCCAGGGGATATGCCAACCATTAACAAGCTGGCAGCAATTGGGGTTGATGCGGATGCACAAATATACATGGGAAAGCTGACCAATACCATAATAAGCATTGCCAACATACCATCACCGTACCCAGTGAAAAAACTTTCCGGTACGTATGTTTTAATTATTGCTGTGGCAATCAATGCCACCATAACCCATTTAATACTATCGTCTAATAACATTGTAAAGGCGTATCGTTGCCCTGTGATAAATCGTTTAAATATGGATTGTTTTTCGGCAGTCGTATCATCCGAAGACTGTGATTTTTTAGAACCGCAACAGGATTTTATTGTATCGTCTTGCATGGGTTCTAATGGGGTGTTTTTTGTAAAGCCCATTACTGCCCAAGCGGTTAGTATTGCTGTAAGTAAAGCAGAAATAATACGTGCGATTAACATAATCGGTCCCAACATTGCATAGGATATGGACATACTGTCCACGCCTGTTTCAGGGGCAGATATTAAAAACGATGTTAAAGAGCCTTTGCCTGCACCGCCACGGCGTAAACCGCCCGCTACTGGAACAACGCTGCATGAACACAATGGAATTGGTGCTCCCAGCATGGCAGCCTTTACCGGCGACCAGATGTTTTCTTTGCCCAAATGTTTGGCGATTAAATCATTCGGCACAAAAGATTGTAATAATCCTGCGATAACAAAGCCCAATGCTAAAAATGGCAGAGCTTCCAGTAATACTTCGTATAAATTCGTAAACAATTCCATAGTGTCTAACCTTTCACATATTAAATAATTCTCATTCATATTCCGTATATAGTAATGTCGTCTGATATATAGTTACAGTGTTTTTAATCACAGAGTTTTTAATTACAGAGTTTTCGTATCGTTTATTTTACACGTTACTTTGCACGTTACTTTGCACGTATGCGTACAAATTTTTTGCAAAACCACCATATTAAATATCATACATATGAATATATTTTCATATAATGGTGTATTTGTTTACTGCTGTCAAGGGAAAAAACTTGCATATCACAAATAAAAATATATACTTCAGAAAAACATTTAAAGTTTAGGAGCAAAGAATAAAATGAATAGATTTTCACTGTCGCATTTAAAGACCGAATGGTTTGGCAATACTCGTAATGATATTTTGGCGGGTACGGTTGTAGCATTGGCATTAATACCAGAAGCAATAGCATTTTCCATTATTGCAGGGGTTGACCCCAAGGTTGGTTTGTACGCATCATTTTGTATTGCTGTTGTTATTGCGTTTGTCGGTGGGCGTTCGGGTATGATTTCTGCTGCAACCGGGGCAATGGCTTTGGTTATGGTGAATTTGGTAAAAGACCACGGTTTGGAATATTTGTTGGCGGCGACGTTGTTGACGGGGGTTATACAGATACTTGCAGGGTATTTAAAGTTAGGCGTTTTAATGCGGTTTATTTCCCGGTCGGTTGTTACGGGTTTTGTAAATGCGTTGGCAATATTGATATTTATGGCACAGTTGCCTGAATTTAAAGGGCAGGGCGTATTGATGTATGGTATGGTTGCTTTTGGATTGGCAATTATTTATATTCTGCCACGCTTTACAAAAATCATTCCATCACCGTTGGTATGTATATTGGTTTTAACTGCTATTACTATGGCTATGGGTTTGGATTTGCGAACCGTGGGCGATATGGGGCAACTGCCTGATGCTTTCCCAATGTTTATGTTGCCCAATATTCCGTTTAATTTAGAAACATTGCAAATTATAGCACCGTATTCATTGACCTTGGCAGCGGTGGGGCTGTTGGAATCGTTAATGACGGCGACTATCGTTGATGATTTAACCGATACGGAATCAAACAAGGACAGAGAAAGCAAAGGGCAAGGTATCGCCAATATCGTTTCTGGTTTATTTGGTGGTATGGCTGGTTGTGCTATGATTGGGCAATCGGTTATCAATGTGAAATCTGGTGGGCGTGGGCGATTGTCTACGTTATGGGCAGGGTTGTTCTTGTTATTTTTGATATTAGTGCTAAGCGACTTGGTGCGTCAAATCCCTATGGCGGCATTGGTTGCGGTAATGATAATGGTGTCCATCGGTACGTTCAGTTGGAAATCTTTAACCCAATTACCAACGCACCCTAAAACCTCTAGCATTGTTACATTTGTTACTGTGGCGGTGGTTGTTTATACGCACGATTTAGCCGTTGGCGTATTTATGGGCGTATTGTTAAGCGCTGTATTTTTTGTTGGAAAAGTGTCAAATCTGTTGCGTATTGAAAAGTCTGCAACGGTGAAAAATGCAACAACATATACGGTGTATGGACAGGTTTTCTTTGCGTGTTCCGATACTTTTGTAAAGAAATTTGACTATAAAGAAGTATTAGAAAATGTTACCATTGACGTACAGAATGCACATTTTTGGGATTATTCCGCAGTTGGGGCTTTGGACAGTGTGGTATTGAAATTCCGCCGTGAAGGTACGGAAGTGCAGGTGATAGGATTAAATGACAACAGCCAATCCATTGTGGATAAGTTGGGAACGTATGACAATCCGCAGGCAAATGAAAACGCAACACAACATTAAAATATTAGGTAAAACAAGGAAAAAAATATGAAAAATATAAATAATACTGTCTTAATATGTGTAGATAATTCGGACTATACGGAAACGCTTTTACAATATGGTGCAAAACTGGCAGAATCCGAAAACACTTCGGCAACCGTATTACACGTTATACCGTCTGCGGGACAACACGCCCCTGTGATAAATGATTTATCGGGTACTTTAGAAGCCAATGCTTTGGCGGGATTGCAAAATACCTTGACCGAATCCGATGAAAAAACAGCCAAAAAAGATATATTAGAAAGCAAAAATATTATTGAAAAAGCTGTTGAATCGTTACGCAATAAAAATATAGATGTGGATGTGCAATATCGCCATGGGGAATTGATAGAAACGATTGATTCTATGCAGGAAAAATCGTCAATGGTTGTTTTGGGTAAACGGGGTTCAGAACATATGGAAACGGGCTCTGCGACGGTTGGCAAACATTTGCAAGCGGTATTAGAAACCGCAACTGTTCCCATATTTGTTGTGCCAAGAGTATTGGTGCCTATGAAAAATATATTGGTTGCCTATGACGGGAAAGAAAGCATTAAAAAAGGCATTGCATTTTTGGAAAATACAGGAATATTCAAAGGGGCGAATATTCATTTTGTCATTGCAGGGGCTGATGCGGATACTATGGATATATCAGAGCATAAAACAGCACTGGAGAGTGTTGGGTATTGCGTGCATAGCCATACGAACGCAGAATCTGATGCTGCAAAAGTGATAGAGCAATATTGCAAGGATAATACGATAGATGTTGTTGTTGCAGGGGCGTATGGGCATTCGGATTTACGCAGGTTCTTTATGGGCAGCACCACAACAAAAATTTTAGAAAGTGTAAACAACATAGGATTCTTGTTATTTAGATAATTCTGATAATACTGTACAGTGTGCAGATGTTTTATTTTATAAAAGGAGTTCTTTCTGTAAAGTATGTTTTAATATTTGTATTTATGTGTTTGTTTGTTTGTTGCTAAAAGTAACAGGTAATATAAGATAAATTTACAAGAGCAGATACTATAGACCTAGAAATTGTACAAGCCGTAATACTGTAAAGTGCAATATATCAACGCAACGACAGCAGAAACAGCAGGAAAGTTATGACCGTATTAAAAACAGCTATATGTCAAATAAACCCCGCTATTGGGGGGTTTGAAGATACTTTAGAACAAATCAAATCCCATTATGAAACCGCATGCAGTCAAGGGGCGGATATGGCGGTTTTTGCCGAAATGTCAATCTGTGGATATTTCATAGGGGACTTAACACGCAAAAAAAGCTTTGTACAGGATTGCGAAACAGCTTTGCAACAGGTGGCAAAATTTACCAAGGGCAAGGATACTCTGATTTTAATTGGATGTATTGCCCAATCTGATACGGACAAGCCATATAACAGTGTTTTTATGATTGAAAATGGTGTGATTACTGCCCAGCGTTCTAAACAGCATATGGCAGATGAAAGCTCTTGTCAGGACAGCCGTATATTCACACCTGCCCCTGCACAAGATTGTATCACCGTAAAGGGTATTACAATAGGATTGCCCATTTGCAATGATGTATGGGTGGATTATGTTTGTGCGGATTTAAAACAAAAAGGGGCGGAAGTGCTGATAAGCTTTAATGCATCACCGTTTTATTATGGTAAATTAAATAACCGCCACAGGGCGATGCAATGTCATACAAATGCATTGGGTATAGGGTGTATTTACACGAATGACATTGGCGGATATGACAGTGTATTAACAGATGGTGGTTCTTTTGCATTAAATTACAACGGTGAAATTGTTTTACAAGCCCCCCAATTTAAAACGGGCGTGTATATGGTGGATATATGCAAAGACGATGTTACGGGGACTGTGGATATTGCCAATGGGGACATATACCCAGTGACAGGGTTTTATGAAACGTTGTGGAATGCGTCTGTATTTGGATTGCAACAATATGCGATACGCAGTGGTTTTACAAAGGCGGTATTGGGATTGTCGGGGGGCATAGACAGTGCGATAGTATGTGCGATAGCAGTGCAAGCCTTAGGATTGGAAAATGTGCGAACGGTTATGATGCCATCACCCTATACATCGCAAGAATCCTTAGATGATGCAAAAGATTGTGCGGATTTATTGGGCGTTGCGTATGATATAATTTCAATAGAACCAGCAATGGGGGCATTTGAATCTATGCTTGCCCCTGTTATGAATGGCACGACCGCCGATACGACCGAGGAAAATATCCAAGCCCGCATACGGGGTAACATTATTATGGCACTTTCCAATAAATTTGGATCGTTGGCATTAACAACAGGTAACAAATCGGAAATTGCGGTGGGATATTCTACATTATATGGGGATATGTGTGGGGGCTTTAATCCCATCAAAGACATATACAAAACCGATGTTTTTGAATTGTGTAAATGGGTAAATACGCAAAAAAAATCTATTCCAGAAAATATCATATCAAAACCCCCAACTGCAGAACTTCGCCCTAATCAAAAAGACTCGGACAGTTTGCCGCCTTATGATATACTGGACAGCATACTGAAAAATATGATAGAACAAGATTTAAGTATTGAAGAAATTATTGCAAAGGGGTTTGACACAGAAACCGTTCGCCGAATATGGCGTTTGTTGCACGTGTCCGAATATAAACGCCAACAATCCGCCCCTGGGGTGAAATTGACCGCAACAGATTTTGAAAATGACAGAAAATATTACATAACAACCGCATACACACACTATGCACTAGAAAAAGATAAGAAGGTAAAATAATGGTAAAAGTACGCTTTGCCCCCAGTCCAACGGGGAAATTACACATCGGTAATGCTAGGGTTGCAATTTTAAACTGGATGTTTGCACGATCCCATAATGGGGAATTTTTATTGCGTATGGATGATACGGATACACAACGTTCCACCGAAGAATATGCACAAGGCATACAACAGGATATGGCGTGGTTGGGATTAAATTATGACAGTTTTGCCCGTCAAAGCGATAATATTGACCAATACGATGCGGCTTTGGAAAAATTAAAAGGTATGGGGCGTGTGTATGCGTGTTATGAAACCGCAGAAGAACTGGATTTAAAACGCAGCTTGCAACAAGCACAGGGCAAACCACCCGTATATGACAGAGCGTCCTTGCATTTATCCGATGCGGAAAAAGCCGAAAAAGAAGCGCAAGGCATTCGCCCCTATTGGCGTTTTCTGTTAAATGATACGGCAATAGAATGGGACGACCTTAGCAGGGGCAAAACCCATTTTGGAGCAGGGCATTTATCCGATCCCGTGCTTATCAGAGCCGATGGGCGATATTTATACACCATGTCTTCGGTTGTTGATGATGGCACTATGAACATAACACATATTATACGTGGGGACGACCACGCGGCAAATACCGCAGTCCAAGTGCAATTATTTGAAGCATTAGGATACAGCGTGCCAATTTTCGCCCATATGCCATTGATTTCAGGTAAAGAAGGTGCGAAGTTTTCCAAGCGTTTGGGAACAGGTTCTTTGGAAGACATTCGCGGCGAAAGTGTTGAAAATATCACGGTTGTATCAGCGCTGTGCCGTTTGGGTTCCAGCATTACCGCCGATGGTACGGACACTTTGGAAACGCTAAAATCTGATTTTGATATTACAAAATTCGGACGTGCGAACCCTAAATTTGATATTGATGATTTGTTTACATTAAATACAAAAGTATTACATCATTTACCCTATGATGCAGTACAAAACCATATTTCCGATACGGTTGATGCAACATTGTGGAACATCGTTAATGGTAACTTGGAAACATTAAACGATTTGACCATGTGGGAAAATATTATAAAAAATGATGTGGAAACGGTTATAGAGGACGCGGAATTTATAACAACAGCGTTACGATTGTTACCTGTGGGCGATATTGTTGATACCACGTGGAAAACGTGGACAACAGCCATTAAAGACGAAACAGGCAGAAAAGGCAAACAATTATTTATGCCGTTGCGATTGGCAATTACGGGCAAAGACTTTGGACCAGAAATGGGCAAAATTTTACCGTTAATAGGGCGGGATAAAACAGTAAAACGCTTGACAAAGTAAGACACTTGACAAAGTAAGACACTTGACAAAGTAAAGCACTTGACAAAGTAAAAAGGAATAAAAATGTTAAAAATATACGATACAGCGACAAAAACCTTACAGCCTTTTGAACCGATAGACAAAAACCATATTAAAATGTATGTCTGTGGTCCAACGGTGTATGATTTGATTCATATTGGTAATGGTCGCCCTATCGTTGTTTTTGATGTGTTGTACAGGGTGTTAAAATCACAATACCCAACGGTTACATATGTGCGTAATATCACCGATGTGGACGATAAAATCAATGCAAGGGCAAAACAAAATAATGAAACCATTGACGATTTGACAGCCAAAACCGAACAGCAATTTTTACAAGACAGTGCGGCATTGGGGTCGTTGGAACCGGACATTCAACCCAGAGCCACCCAACATATTGGGGAAATGATTGAAATGATTTCCGTTTTGATTGAAAAGGGCAATGCGTATGTTGAACAAGGACACGCTTTGTTTTCCGTCAACAGCTGGAAAGATTATGGTAAATTCGCCAACAAAGATTATGATGACCAAGTGGCAGGGGCAAGGGTGGAAATTGCTCCTTATAAAAAAGATGCTGCGGATTTTGTACTTTGGAAACCATCAAATGACAGCGAACCGGGGTGGGACAGCCCATGGGGACGTGGTCGCCCGGGGTGGCATATAGAATGTTCCGCAATGGCAAAAACCCACTTGGGCGACAGCTTTGACATTCATGCGGGGGGATTGGATTTAATATTCCCACATCATCAAAATGAAATAGCACAATCGTGTTGTGCCAACGGTGAAAACACATTTGCAAAATATTGGTTACACAATGGTTTTTTGATGTCCGAAGGGGAAAAAATGTCAAAATCTTTGGGCAACTTTTATACTGTGCGACAATTAAGCGAAGAATTTTCAGGGCAAGCAGTCCGATTAGTGTTGTTGTCTACCCATTACGCAAAACCTTTGGATTTTACCAAGGGCAAATTAACCGAAGCCCAAACTTTGTTAAAGCGATTACGCAACAGCATAACCGATTATGCACATTTGGAAGATTCCACGCAAAAAACCCCCAGCAAAGATGTTTTATCCGCATTAAATGATAATGTGAATACGCCATTGGCATTAACGCATATTTGGGCATTGCGAAAATCTTTGGAAACAAAACCAACCAGTACCGTATATGGCGAATTGTTGGGCAGCTTGGATATTTTGGGCATTGACGCTTTGGCAGACTTTGAAAATTCTGTTGGATTGACCGATAATCTTAATATTACGGATACTGCAGATATAAAGGGCGTAAAAAACGATACCGCATTACAACAGGTTACAGAATTAGCAGATGCACGTTTGCAAGCAAAAAAGGACAAGGATTTTGCAACCGCTGATACTTTACGGGGTACAATTACAGGATTGGGTTATGAAGTCATTGACACTGCTGATGGTTATAAAATCCGTAAATTGTAGAGATTAAAATACAATAAAGGAAACATAAAATGGTATTATCACAAGACTATTTCCGTATTTACAGACGAACCCTTGCAGGCACAGCAATCTTTACAGGCAAGGGTATTCACAGTGGGGATATTTGCACATTAACGCTAACCCCTGCCCCTGCTGGTACGGGGATTGTTTTTAAGCGTAAAATAGGTGGCACTATCCAATCCATACCGGCGGATTTTGCCACGGTAACAGATACTAAACTTTGTACAAAATTAACGCAGGGTACTGTTCATATCGCAACGGTGGAACATTTAATGGGGACTTTGTGCGTTTTGGGGGTTGATGATGTGTATATTGACAGCACCAGCGAAGAAATTCCCATTATGGATGGTTCGGCTCTGGATTTTATGACGACTTTACAAGGGTTAGGAACAACAGACAGCACGGTTTTACGAACCTATGCAAAAATAACGCAATCCGTATCCGTATCGGCGGGCGATAGCACGTTGGAAATTGCCCCTTGTGATGGGTACAGTATTGATGCAACCATTGATTTTGACCATGTGGCAATCGGCAGGCAAAATTATACCATTGATTTTAATTGCCCCGATTTTCATTCGGTATTTGCAAAGGAAATTGCCCCCGCACGTACATTTGGATTCAGGGAAGATGTGGAAAAATTAAAAGCTATGGGGCTTGCAAAGGGTGGCAGCGAAAATACTGCGGTTATTTATGACCAAACGGGAGCGTGTAATGCTTTGCGATTTGATAATGAATGTATCCGCCATAAAATATTGGATGTGGTTGGGGATTTGGCGTTGTTTTCTGCACCATTATTAGGGGCGGTAACAGGGTACAAAATGGGGCATAGTATCAATAATACTTTGTTGCGAAAAATTTACGATACGCCCAACAGTTATGAAATTATAACATTGGATACATAAATAGTGTTTACGATTATGCGGAATTATGATATTTTTACGATACATACGGTATCGCATTGGATACACAGTCTTTAAATCTGTAATATCTGATATAAATAATAAGCAAGAAGCACGCTTAGAAATTAAATATAAAGATAAGCAATACAAACGCAAACACAGAAACGCACAAATATAATAAAATAATGTTTAAACAGAAATAATATGGAATGATATAAACAATATGCAGACTTTTAAACAAAAAATAGTATCATTAACTGTACCGCTGGTATTTATATTTTTAACAGGGTGCGGGGCAGGGAATACCCCCGTGCAAAAAGAAAAATCAGCCGCAGTATTATTTGCCGAAGCACAAGCATTGGAAGGCGTGGGATTGTACAAAGATGTCATTAAGGCATATATAGAAGTAGAACGTCAGCACCCCCAATCTAAAATAGCAAAAGATGCAAAAATCCGAATTATTGATTTGGCATATGAAAAACAAAAATATATGGATTCCATAGCCTACAGCGAAAGTTTTTTGACATACAACCCTGATCACAAACAGGCAAGCCGAATATTTTATATTCGAGCGCTTAGCTATGTGGAACAAATATCAGATATACAACGGGACCAAGGCAGCACGGAAAAAGCATTAAAAGTTTTAAATGATTTGGTGTTCAGCTATCCCGACAGTAAATATGCAGTACTTGCCGAAACAAAAATAGATTTTGCCCGCAATCAATTAGCAGGCAAAGAATTACAAGTTGGAAAATTTTATCAAGGCAGACGACATTATCAGGCTGCGATTATGCGATTTAATACGGTATTAAAAGAATATTCACAGACGACCTATACTCCAGAAACTTTGGCACGTTTGACCGAAGTCTATTTGGCGTTGGGACAACCCCATCAGGCAAAACGCACGGTCGCTGTTTTAGGGCATAACCACAAAGGCAGCACGTGGTACAAATATGCGTATGATTTATATAATGCAAATCTGAAACAATATAACGGTGAATAACAAGAATGCTGACACATTTATCCATAAATAATATCGTTCTGGTTGAAACTCTTGAATTAGAGTTATCAAAGGGATTGGGCGTATTAACAGGAGAAACAGGCGCAGGAAAATCTATTTTATTAGATGCCATAGGGTTGGTGATTGGCGGCAGAGGCGACAGCTCTTTGGTGCGGTATGGGGCGGACAAATCCAGTGTTGTTGCAACATTTGATATTGAAAAAAATCACCCCGTATGGGACGTTTTATCTGATATGGACTTGCCCGCCGATACATCGGAAAGCATTATATTAAAACGCAGTATTACTGCTGATGGAAAATCAAAAGCCTACATCAATGACAGCCCCACAACGGTAAAAGCCTTGCGAAGTGTTGGGGATACTCTGGTAGATGTACAGGGGCAATTTGACCAACACGGTTTGTTAAGCCCCAACCATCATATGCAGATATTGGATACGTTTGCCCAATCAAAAATTGAAAAAGCCCACACAGAAACCGCATATGCCCAGTGGAGCAATGCAACAGAAAATTTAAAGCAAGCCCAAAGACAGGCAGAAAAAGCCCAAGAAGACAAAGAATATATAGAACATTGCTTAAAAGAACTAGATAACATTGCCCCACAACCAGACGAAGAAAATACTTTGCTAGAGGCAAAATCCAGATTGCAAAATACGGATAAATTATTGCAAGGTTATAACAGCGTTCACAAAATCTTAAATGGCGAAGATGGTGTTGATAGGTTGCTGGCAAAAACCGAACGCATATTGGAAGGTATAGCCCCAATGGCAGGGGAAAAAACCAATAATATGATTGCAATGATTACGGATGCCACAGAAATATTGCAAAATATCGGTGCAAATGTTGGCGATTTGGCTACGGAATTACAAGAAGGGGCGATGGATTTATCTGCGGTAGAAGACAGGTTATATACGTTGCAAGATATAGCACGCAAACACCGTGTGCCGATTTCTGAATTAACAACAGTATATGAAAATTTTCAAACCCAATACGATTTACTGCACGATGTGGGTGGGGCATTATCCGCATTGCAAGACGCAGAAAATACCGCAAAAAAGGCTTATGGCGAATATGCGGAACACTTAACACAAAAACGCCTGAAATTTTCACAGGTATTGGCAGACAAAGTCAATATTGAATTACCCAGCGTTGGATTGCAAGGGGCGGAATTTATGGTGGAAATTATTCCCCACAACACGGCGGGCATAACAATTGAAACCGCTCGTGCCAGCGGAATGGAAGCGGTACAATTTAAAGCAAAAACGAATGCAGGCGGTGTATACAGCCCGATACATAAATCCGCAAGTGGTGGGGAACTTTCACGATTGTTATTGGCGATTAATGTTGCACTAGCAGAAAAAAACACAGCAACCACGTTGTTATTTGACGAAGTTGATGCGGGTGTTGGCGGAAAATCGGCTGCGGCGATAGGCAAACGTTTATTAGCATTAAGCACAACGCATCAAGTATTGGTTATAACCCATTCTCCACAGGTTGCAGGGGCAGGGCATATCCATTTCAAAGTTGAAAAATCACAAAATGCAGGCGGTACGACGTCTTCCATCACCCCTTTGAATATTCAAGAACGCACCATAGAAATTGCCCGTATGCTTTCTGGGGACAGCATAACACAAGAAGCAAAAGCCAATGCGGAAACGCTTATAAATAAAGATATATAAAACACAAAACCACAAAAAAAACAGCAAAATACAAACCATAAAACGGCAAAATAACAAACCAAACAAAACAACAAAACAAAAAAGTATATAAGGAAAATTTATGTTTATTTTTGATATTGAAACGCTTACCGAACAAAAAGCATCAAAACTGTTATCACAACTGGCATTAGAAATAACATTTCACGATAAAGCATATCATCAAAAAGATACCCCAATTATCAGCGATGCAGATTACGATGATTTACGACAAAAAAATCAACAGATAGAACAGAAATTCCCCCATTTAATCCGCAAGGACAGCCCGACCAAACGTGTTGGATATGGCGTGCGTGAAGGCTTTAGCAAAATCACCCATACGGTACCGATGTTATCATTGGATAACGCATTTTCAAAAGGCGATGTGATTGAATTTCTGGATAAGGTAAAACGGTTCTTGGATTATAAGGACAGCGTGCTGGAAATTTTTGCTGAATTGAAAATTGATGGGGTTTCGGCATCTATACGCTATGAAAACGGGCAACTGGTGCATGCGGTTACACGGGGCGATGGGGCAGTGGGCGAAGATATAACCACAAATATAAAGACAATTTCCTCGATACCGCATACTTTACACGGACAATACCCAGATGTGCTGGAAATCAGGGGCGAAGTATATATGGCTAAAAAAGACTTTCTGGCTTTAAATACCATATTGGAAAACCAAGGGGAAAAAGTACTAGCCAATCCCAGAAATGCCGCCGCAGGGTCGTTAAGACAATTGGACAGCGGAATTACGGCACAACGCTCTTTGCAATTTTTTGCCTATGCGTGGGGGTATGTATCGCAACCCTTTGCCGACAGCATGGGGCAGGCACAGGAAAAATTAGCCGAATGGGGTTTTACACCTCCGCCATTATCCCAAATATGCACATCTGCCGATACCATAATGGAAAATTATGTATCCATTGAAAATCAACGCAATACATTAGATTTTGATATTGATGGAATTGTGTACAAGGTCAACACTTTGGCATTACAGGAACGATTGGGCTTTGTATCCAGAGCCCCACGTTGGGCGATAGCCCATAAATTCCCAGCGGAAAAAGGGCGTACAATATTGGAAAAAATAGAAATTCAAGTAGGGCGTACAGGGGCATTAACCCCCGTTGCACATTTGCAACCTGTAACCATCGGCGGGGTTGTTGTATCCCGTGCCACATTGCATAACAGCGATGAAATAAAACGCAAAGATATTCGGGTGGGCGATACGGTTATAATACAAAGAGCGGGGGACGTTATCCCACAAGTATTGGAAGTAGATATTCAATGCCGTGATGTTGACAGCAAACCCTTTGATTTTCCAACAGTGTGTCCTGCGTGTCAAAGCCCTGCAATGTCAAAGGGCGAAGATGTTGTTGTACGGTGCAGTGCGGGATATAAATGCCCAGCACAAGGGGTGGAAGCCTTAAAGCACTTTGCATCAAAAAATGCTTTTGACATAGAGGGTTTGGGCGGCAAAAACATAGAAAATTTATATGAATATGGCTTTATAAAAACCCCTGCGGATATTTTCAGATTACACAACCACAAATCCGAATTACAAACAAAAGACGGTTGGGGCGATATGTCCGTTGAAAATTTATGCAACGCCATTGATAAAAAACGCATCATAGATTTGGACAGATTTATATTTTCATTGGGCATACGCCAAGTCGGCAGAACGACCGCAAAAATAATTGCAAAAAATTACAAAACTTTTACCGCATTCCACAGTGCGGTTACCAATGCACAACACGGTTTTTTAACCCCCGAATATATGGATATGGTAAATATAGACCAGTTGGGCGATGTTGCAGTGCGGGATATATTACGATTTTTCGCAACGCCTGATATGGCGGATATGGTGCAAGATTTGGTTACACAATTAGATATTCAATCATATGAAATTATAACACAACAAAGCCCCTTTACTGATAAAACAGTCGTTTTCACAGGGACATTGCAAAGTTTAAAACGTGATGAAGCAAAAGCCATAGCAGAACGATGCGGTGCGAAAGTATCAGGCAGTGTATCGGCAAAAACAGACTTTTTAATTTGCGGATTAAATGCCGGGTCAAAGGTAAAAAAAGCCCAAGATTTAGGGGTTACAGTATTAGAAGAAAGTACATTTTTAGAAATGGCACAAAAATAAGCAACAGTACAAGGATTACATAAAACTGTCTGATTACAAAAAGCCATAAAAATAAATATAATTATATAGCAACACAGCATAAAAAAGTATATAATACCAAAAATAAAATAAGTATAATTAAGGATACACTATGAAAAAAATATTACCGTTGGCGATTTTGACATTATTGCAAGGCACAGGATTGGGCATTATTATCCCCATTATGACGCATTATGTATTATTGTTTGGGGGCAGCGAGCAAAACGCCCCTTTAATCTTTTCAATATTTTCTTTAATGGCATTTATATCCGCAATGTTTTGGGGCAGAATGTCTGACAAAGTCGGCAGGCGGGCTGTGTTGTTATTTTCTGCGTTTGGTATTGCGTTTTCCTATGCGTGGTTGACGGTTGCATCGCAATTATGGGAATTGTATGCCGCACGGGCATTGGCGGGGCTAGCATCTGGTTGGACAGTGGCAGCCTTTGCGTATGTTACCGATGTTACTTCGGAAAAAGACAGGGCAAAGGGTATGGGAATGTTGGGGGCATTCTTTGGAATGGGCTTTATATTTGGTCCTGCAATAGGTGCATTTTTATTGATGGCAAATAATTATAGTATTTTAACATTTGTATCGTTTTTCTGTTCTGTTGTTTCTGCTTTTGGGGTGATTATATTTATATCCGAGCCTAAAAAAATAGTCCCTACGAAAAAAATCACTTTGCTAAAATTGCTTAAAGTACAGCAAGTGCGTCCTTTGCTGATAATTGCCTTTATTACGTCCTTGTGCTTTACCGCAGTAGAAGGCTCTATTGCAGTGTATTTATATATGAAATACAGCGTAACAGCGACAACAATTGCGTGGGTGATGGTTGTTGCAGGATTGGTGAATATCTTCACACAAGGGTTTTTATTGAATGTCTGTATAAAGATTATAAAAGAAACAGGTACGTTGTTTGCCGGAATTTTATTGTTGATAGCAGGATTGGTATTTATGGTGTTTATTGATACCGTTGGTATTTATATGCCGATGGTGTTATTAAGTTTAGGCTTTGGTTTAGCAATGCCGACTTTAAACACAATAGCATCAAAAATTGCCCCTGTGTCTATCAAGGGGGGAATGAGCGGAGCAATACAATCTATGCAGAGTTTAGCACGTGTGTTTGGTCCTGCATTGGCGGGCTGGGGCTTGGTGAATATGTCTTATTCGCCATATGCGGTGGCTGGTGCGGTTTTAATTATTCCCATAATATTGATAGCGTTTTTACGCCCTAGGGCAAATGCAAAATAAAGAACCGCAAGTAAAAAAGAAAAAGGAAAAATAGATTATGTTACTTAGAACAGAACATAAAGATGATATTTCAGCAATTGATACGTTGATTTATAATGCTTTTTTAAATCATCCGCACCACGCAGAAGGGGCTTTGCCAACAGAACATATCATAGTATCAAACTTACGGGATAGCAATGCCTTAACCGTGTCTTTAGTTGCACAAGATACCAATCAAATTGTCGGACATATTGCATTTTCCCCTGTTACTATAGAGTCTGATGTGCCGTATACAGATTTGTATGGATTAGCCCCTGTGTCCGTACACCCAGAATCTCAAGGCAAAGGCATTGGGTCTATGTTGATAAAAAAAGGTATGGAAATTTTACAGCAACAAGGGGCAAAAGGTGTCGTATTGTTGGGCGAGCCTGAATACTATAATCGCTTTGGATTTTCAAACGATCCAGGCTTGAGTATGGCAGATATGCCCGCAGAATATCAATCATACTTTTTATGTTGCCCATGCACAGATTCTAAAATACCACAGGGCGTTGTTACGTATCATAAAGCTTTTAGTGTGTAATCTGTTTAACCATACAATAGGCGGTTTTAATGTTTCCAATATCTTTTGTTGTACAAAACCGCAATAAAATTGTAATAGTTTTACAAAAACGAAAAATTATGTACATATAAATAGTATATATTACAATATAGTATGATACTTACAGATAGGATATAGATATGGATGATATGGTTATAACAAAAAAAGATATGTTTATTGCAGGGGGTGGTTCATCAGCTTTAACAGCATTTACATACCTATTGACGCAAACAATACCTTTATTGTTAATGATAGGGGTGTTTTACTTTATTTTCTTTATGTTAGCTATAAAACGATAATATGTTTATATACTTTTTAATTCTAGAGGAATTTTCTGTAATATCTACGTATGCATATTATTTAAACCATTCGCACAATTTTGGTAATAAAAAAAGCCCCGTTAAAGGGGCTTTTTTGTTATGAATTTTCTTTTATGTGGGTACTGCGTTGTGCCGTTCGTTCATCATTTAATTCTCTGACCATTGATGGGATTAAGAATAAATCTATTATCCACCAGATAAGCCCGATGCCAAAAACCGGCAGTAACACTAATTGTAAGATTGCTGTTTTGTATTTACCAAGGTAAACACGATGCCCTATAAAAAATACAACTGCACATATATAGGCTACAGCCAAAGATTTGTTAGGGTATTTTGTATTCGCTTCATTTAATAACACTGCGGATTTTGTCATTTTTGCTTCTTTCTGATTTTAAAATATAATAGGTATTTATATAGGAATCCACTATTAAAGTCAACAAACAATCAAATTTCCCCATATACATAAAACCCAACACGCCCGCCGGCTATTTTCTTTTCTTTGTCCAATGTAAACCCTGTGATTTCAGGCAGAGACTCGGATATATGGATTTGTATAATCCATAAAGTATCGGCATTTACATTGCCATTTTTTAAAAAACGCTCTACCGCTTGTTGTGATAAATCTTTGTAATATGGGGCATCCATAAAAACAATATTATACAGGGTTTTTGCAGGACGCAACGCATCGGCATATACAGATGTACGGTTTTTCCCTTGGAATTTATCTATATTACTTTTTAAAACGGCACAGCTTTGTTTGTCTATTTCATAAAAATCACAATGTTTTGCCCCACGTGATACCATTTCCAATCCCACAGAACCAGACCCCGCAAACACATCGGCAACAGTGCCATTTTGTAAATAGGATTTGTACGCCCCATTTTGGACAATGTTCATAATGTCTTCTCTGGCTCTGTCCATTGTTGGGCGTGTGGTATCGCCTTTGGGTGCTTGCAGGACAAGACCACGTTTTGCTCCGCCGATAATCCGCATTTAGCTGTCCTTGTTATCGGACGATGGGGCAGTATTTGTAGACGTGTTATTTTTTGGAGTATGTTTTTTAATATCTGGTTTTTTCCCGTGGAATCTGTCCCTGCCGTATTCCAGCCCCAATCGTTTTAAACGTTGCACTTTTGCCCGTGCTTTATGTCCCGGTTTTGTTGTGTTCTTTGGTTTTGCCTTTGCCCACGATTTTTTAGGCTTTTGCCCCAACGCTTTTAATTTAATCTGACCTTGGGTGACTTCTCTGACCTGTCCACGAGATAATCCCGTCATGGAAAATGCCCCATAACTGATACGGATAAGGCGACTGACTTCATACCCTAGATGTGCCATAACACGGCGAATTTCACGGTTTTTACCTTCGGTTAAGGTTATGCGTAACCACGTGTTACTGGCGGTTTGTTCGCTTTCTAATTCGGCAATGATTTTACCATATTTCACACCGTCTACAACAACACCATTTTGCAGGCTTTCCAGTCGTTTTTTGTTTACAGTCCCGTGTACTCGCACTCGGTAAACCCGTTCCCAACCGCTGGAGGGTAATTCTAGTGACCGTGCAAATTCACCGTCATTTGTTAATAATAACAACCCTTCGGAATTTAAATCCAAACGCCCAATGGATATTACACGGGGCATATTATCGGGCAAGCTGTCAAAAATTGTTTTTCGCCCTTGGTCATCTTTGTTGGAATTTACCAATCCTGATGGTTTATGATACAACCACAACCGCACGGATTCAATGGGGGGCAGTTCTTTGTCATTTACAGTAACAACATCACTTTCCTCTACATTATGTGCAGGGGTTTTGGTTATAGAACCGTTTACGGTAACTTTGCCTTTTTCAATTAAAGTTTCCGCTTCACGTCTAGAGCAAATACCAGCACGTGCAATGGCTTTTGCTAATCGCATAGGGTATTGTGACCCTTGCAAAATTTCTTGGATTTCTTTTGTCATATGTATGTTTTACGTGTAAAGTGTGCATATGTCAATCACATATGATAACAACAACAGCAATATGACTTTATATTTACAATTTTATCAAGTATATATATAATAGCAATACGATATTATATGTATAAATGTGATAGTATAACAAGAAATGCAAGATTATAGACAAGAAATACAGAAAAATGGATATATTAACATTCCCCCATATGCAAACCGCATTACAATTGGCAAAACAAGCCCACACATTGGGCGAAGTGCCTGTTGGGGCGGTTGTTGTCCATAAAGACAAGGGAGTGATTGCGACCGCCCATAATTTGGTAGAAACCAACCGTTGCCCCACAGCCCATGCGGAAATAGTGGTTATTGAAAAAGCATCTAGGATATTACAGCAAAAACGTCTGACAGAATGTGATTTATATGTAACATTAGAACCGTGTACCATGTGTGCCGGTGCGATTGCCCACGCACGATTTCGCAGGATTATATTTGGGGCGTACGATGTAAAGGGTGGGGGGATATGTCATGGATGCCGAGTATTTAATCAACCAACAATCCACCACAGCCCTGAAATCATAGGGGGCGTATGTGAATTGGAATGCAAAGCGGTGTTACAAGACTTTTTCCAAGAATTGCGGTAGCCTTCAGTCTTGCAATTTATTAAAATATATGTAAATATGATTTTGAGATTGAACTCTCAAAAAGAAGCGGATATTCCGCACCCGTCAGACTGCGGTATTTTTATGCCTGCGTACAGGCATATCTGTATCAAATTTATGTTTAATACTTTCTGTATATTTATACTTTTGTATTTTCTAAACAGTCCAGAGGGCGTGGGAATGTCCAAGGGCGTACGCCCTAAATACCACCAACCGACTATTCTCGGTAGTTCAACCTCTGGACGCTATAAAAAATATAGCGTTTTAATTAAAATTTAATTAATTAAAACAGGAGTTTGAATAATGAAAAAAGATATAGAAAATTCACAAGATGTGCAGAACGCACAAAATCCCAAAAAGCAGAAATATCCACAAAAAAAGCCTGATAGTATTTGTATAGACAGTAATATTCTTGCGAAAAAGTTAGGCTATGAAAAATACTTGTTTAATAAAACATTAGAAATAATATCAGAACACAGCAGGCTTACTCTGTTTAAGAGTAATAGTTGTTATTGGATTAGCTTTAGAAAATTTCAAGAGTTATGTGAGAGTATCCCAATATCAGACAAACAAAAATATGAAATAGCCTGTTATTTTATCGGCTTACATAATCGCCATAAAATCCGTAAAGCCATCAAAAAACAGCGTAAAAAAGATTAATCTTCAATAAAAAAAAGCTTAAATCGGTAAGATTTAAGCTTTTGTGGCGGGATCGACGGGACTTGAACCCGCGACCTCTGGCGTGACAGGCCAGCGTTCTAACCAACTGAACTACAACCCCGTAACAGGTGTATTTATACTCATATTCCTGTTACTTGTCAATAGGCAAATTGTGTTTTTTTATTTTTCTGATAAAGTATTTTCTATCCACGTTTTCATTGCGGTTAATGCACGTTCGGATTGATATGCTTTTCGTTCTTTGCCCTTTAGTTTTCGTTTTTTATTATTGCTGGTGATTTGCACAGGAACAGCAGGCATCAATCCAAAATTAATATTCATTGGTTGGAACGTATCGGCGACTGCTTCGCCTGTGATATGTGCTAACAGTGACCCCATAGCGGTTTCTCTGGGGGGTAGGGTGATGGGGGTTTGCTGGATTTTACTGGCGATGATTTGCCCTGCTAAAATACCCATAGATGCAGATTCCACATAGCCTTCAACCCCTGTTAATTGTCCTGCAAAATGTATTTTTGTATCGTTTTTTAATGACATATCAAAATTTAACAGAGTAGGGCTGTTTATAAATGTATTGCGATGTATACCGCCCAATCGTGCAAATTCTGCGTTTTCCAACCCTGGAATGGTCTTAAAGACTTCTAATTGAGCAGAATATTTCATTTTTGTTTGAAATCCTACTATATTCCAAAGGCTGCCGCTGGCGTTATCACGGCGTAATTGTATAACAGCGTGGGGTTTTATGTCCGAATGTGGGTTGGTCAGCCCAACGGGTTTCATAGGACCAAAACGCAATGTTTCTTTGCCCCTTTCTGCCATAACTTCGATGGGTAAGCACCCTTCAAAATAGGGCGTATTTTTTTCCCATTCTTTAAATTCTGTTTTTTCCGCATCAAGCAAGCCTTGGATAAAAGCTTCGTATTGCGATTCGGATAAGGGGCAGTTTATATAATCCGAACCGTCGCCTTTATCGTATCGGCTTTGCATCCACGCTTTGTCCATATTGATAGTTTCAAAATGAATAATCGGGGCAATTGCATCAAAAAAGTGTAAACTTTCGCTTTCTGTTTTCAGCAAAATGTCTTTTGTTAAGGATTCTGATGTTAAAGGTCCCGTGGCAACCAATACATATTCGTCTTTTGGTATAGAATCTATTTCTTCATTTACAATCGTAATGTTTTTATGATTTTTCAAAATTTCTGTTATGGTTTCGGCAAAGGGTTCACGATCTACTGCTAATGCGCCGCCTGCTGGTACACGGTGTTTTTCGGCACTTTGCATAACAAGGCTGTTGCACATACGCATTTCTTGATGCAAAACGCCCACGGCACTGCTGGTTGCGTCATCACTGCGTAAAGAGTTAGAACACACAAGCTCTGCAAAATTTGCTGTCTGATGGGCAAACGTATCTTTTTTGCCCCGCATTTCATACAACTTTACGGATACGCCTTTTTCTGCTAATTGCCATGCGGCTTCGCTGCCTGCTAATCCTGCTCCGATAATATGGGCTGTTACTGGTTTTTCGGTCATTGTATCCTCTTTTTGTTATGGTGACGTATTTTCACCACTATTTTCACAATTATTCTTATATATATATTTCTTCTTTTGTAAATATTACTTTTTTTGCAAGCCTTACATTTTTGTAAATATTACTTCTTTTGTAAATATGTTTTTAAATATTTGGCAGTATAAGAGTTTTCGGCGTGGATTATGTCTTCCGGTACGCCTTGTGCCACAATCTCGCCACCTTTGTCGCCGCCTTCGGGTCCCAAATCAATAATCCAATCGGCGGTTTTTATTACGTCTAAATTATGCTCTATGACTACAACCGTATTGCCTGTTTCTACCAACATATGCAATACTTCTAACAGTTTTCGCACGTCTTCAAAGTGTAAACCTGTGGTTGGTTCGTCCAACACGTACAAAGTTCGCCCTGTGGCTTTTCGTGCCAATTCTTTGGATAATTTTACCCGTTGGGCTTCACCACCCGATAGGGTTGTTGCTTTTTGCCCCACTTGAATATAGCCCAACCCAACCTCTTGTAAAGTGGACATTTTATCGTGAATTGTCGGCACTGCTCCAAAGAAGACAACCGCTTCTTCTATGGTCATATCCAATATATCGGAAATATTTTTATCTTTGAATTTGATTTCCAGTGTTTCTCGGTTATAGCGTTTGCCTTTGCATATATCACATTCTACATATACATCGGGCAGGAAGTGCATTTCAATTTTAATAACGCCATCGCCTTGGCAACTTTCACATCGTCCCCCTTTGGCATTAAAAGAAAAACGTCCTGCTTGGTAACCACGTGCTTTTGATTCGGGCAGGCTGGCAAACCATTCTCGTATCGGCGTAAAAGCCCCAGTATAGGTTGCAGGATTTGAACGTGGAGTTCTGCCGATTGGCGATTGGTTTATGTCAATGATTTTATCAACGTGGGTTGTGCCTGTGATTTTATCATAATGCCCAGGGGTTGTTTTTGCCCCCATTAAATCACGGCTTAATATTGCCTGTAATGTTTCAAGGGTTAATGTTGATTTTCCTGAACCTGATACGCCTGTTACACAGACAAAACATCCTACAGGGATTTTCATATCTACGTTTTTTAAATTATTTTCGGTTGCACCAGTAATTTCAATGAATTTGTTGCTTTTTCTTCGCTTTTTGGGAACAGCAATCTCTTTTTCGCCTGTTAAATATTGTGCCGTTATACTCTCTTTGCACTTCAATACTTCCTCTACAGTACCAGCGGCAACGATTTCACCACCGTGAACGCCTGCTCCGGGACCCATATCCACCAGATAATCCGCACAGCGTATTGCGTCTTCGTCGTGTTCTACGACTATTACAGTATTGCCTTGTTGCTTTAAGGTTTGCAAAGTTTCCAATAATTTATCGTTATCACGTTGGTGCAATCCAATACTCGGTTCGTCCAATACGTACAGTACGCCTGTTAAACCTGAACCGATTTGACTTGCCAATCGTATTCGTTGACTTTCACCGCCTGATAAAGTCCCGCTGTTTCTGGAAATACTTAAATAGTCCAAGCCGACATTTATTAAAAATTCCAGACGGTCGGTGATTTCTTTTAATATCTTTTCTGCAATAGCATTTTGTTGTTTTGTTAAATGTTGTGGTAAATCTTTAAACCATTTATGGCATTCGGAAATAGACAATAAAGCCACTTCGCCAATGTGTTTTTGGTGAATTTTTATAACAAGTGTTTCATTTTTCAAACGGTATCCAGAACATTCTGGGCAATTGCTAAGGATTAAGAATTTTTCCAAGTCTTCTTTTGCTTTTGCATTAGAAGCTTCGCGTAATTTTCGTGCCATATTGGGAATAATGCCTTCAAATGGCTTTTCTGTTTTTATATTCCGCACCCCATCATCATAATGAAATGTTACTTTTTCTTTGGTACCGTATAAAATTGCAGACTTAACAGGTGTGCCTAAATTTTTCCATGCGGTGGTTGTTTTTTCTTTGAAATGTTGACAAAGCCCTATTAACGTTTGCGTGTAAAGTTTATTATTAGAATCTGCCCATGGTGCAATGGCGCCATCTATCAAAGATAAATTTTGATTCGGCACGATACTGTCTTCTGAAAAATATTGGGCTTTTCCTAAACCATCACACTTTGTACAGGCACCGAAAGGGCTGTTAAAAGAGAAAATACGGGGTTCTATCTCTTCAATGGTAAAACCGCTTTCAGGACAGGCGAATTTTGCGGAATATGTGCTGCGGCGGTTGCTGTCTTTTGCGTCTTCTGCAATCATTAAACCATCGGATAAATGCAAAGCCTTTTCAATGCTTGCCGCCAATCTTTCTTGGATTTCTTGTTTGACAATAATGCGATCAACAACGACTTCTATTGTGTGTTTTATTTGTTTATCCAAATCGGGAATATCGTCTAATTCATAAATTTCACCATCAACTTTTACTCGCTGGTATCCTTTGCGTTTTAAATCTGCAAACTCTTTGCGATATTCTCCTTTGCGACCCCGCACAATAGGGCTTAGTATTAACAGCTTTGTCCCTTCGGGAAAACCGATGATGCTGTCAACCATACTGGATACGCTCATACTTTCAATCGCTTGCCCAGTAACAGGGCTGTAGGCGATACCAACACGTGCCCATAACAATCGCATATAATCATAAATTTCGGTTACTGTTCCCACCGTCGAACGGGGGTTTTTGGATGTGGTTTTTTGCTCAATAGATATGGCAGGGGACAGCCCTTCTATATTATCCACGTCTGGTTTATTCATCATATCTAAAAATTGACGTGCATAAGCGGATAAACTTTCTACGTACCGTCTTTGCCCGTCCGCATATATAGTATCAAATGCCAAGGATGATTTTCCTGAACCTGATAATCCTGTAATAACAACAAGAGAGTTTCTAGGTAATGAAACATTGATATTTTGCAGGTTATGTTCTCTGGCACCTGTTACTACGATATAATCTTGTTTTGAATCCACAATATATTCCTTTCGCCAATTTGGCTGTATCCGTATTTCTGTAGTGTTAGCATAAATTAAAAACATTCGCATAATAATAAATATTTTATCAATAAGTGGTGTTTGAATATTACTATTTAAACCCTTTTACCAGACATTATACAACATTATAGCATTAATATTTTTACACGGTACGTTTTTAAGCATTATACACGGTATTTTTCAATAAAGTATATACGTATAAATATGTTATAAAGAACGGTTATTTTTTATGTAATATGTTTTTATATTTATTAAACAAGAACCATACCACAGTTTTATATAAATGTAATTGGTAAAGTTGCATTGTTTTGCTACTTTTTGTCTTGTATGTTGTTAGGGTTTTTAGTATAATGATGAAAACAGTTTTAATGACTGGCTGTATGGCTTTAAAATATGAGCATTATTATTGTTCATAGTACCAGTCCAATTATAGAAAGATGACAGACAATGGCAGGAAGTTTAAATAAAGTAATATTAGTTGGCAATTTGGGGAATGATCCTGATATACGCCAGACACAAAGTGGTGATAAAGTTGCCAATATATCAATAGCAACATCGGAAAGCTACAAGGATAAATCAGGACAACGCCAAACAAAAACAGAATGGCACCGTGTTGTAATGTTTGGTCGCATTGCCGAAGTCGCAGAACAATATTTACGCAAAGGTTCAAAAGTTTTAATCGAGGGCAAGTTGCAAACCCGTTCTTATGACAAAAATGGACAAACTGTATACACGACGGAAATTGTATTGCCTCCGTACACAGGTGTTATGACAATGCTTGATTCTGCTGGCGGGCAACAGGGTGGTGGACAAAACCAATCCATGGGGCAAAATCAAGGTGGCGGACAACAGGGCGGCGGTTATGGCAACTCTATGCAGTCTTCACAACAAAATTCTGATAATGGTTTTAATTCGGGGTATGATTCTAATGCAGGTGGGTTTAATGCCGCTGATTTGGATGATGATATTCCATTTTAATATAGACATTGCTTAAATATATTATAATAATAAAAAATACTATAAACGCAGGAGAGCCGTTACGTGACTGATATAAATAATTCAATGCCTCAAGGTGTGTCGCCGATTTCTATAGAACAAGAGATGCGTAAATCATACTTGGATTATGCAATGAGTGTAATCGTTTCAAGGGCGTTACCAGATGTGCGTGATGGTTTAAAGCCCGTTCATAGACGTATATTATTTGCAATGAAAGAAAATGGTTATGATTCCACAAAACCATTCCGTAAATCTGCAAACATCGTCGGGGCTGTTATGGGTAAATATCACCCCCATGGTGACAGTGCTATTTACGATTCTATGGTGCGAATGGCACAGAGCTTTTCTTTACGTGTTCCGTTGGTTAGCGGTCAAGGTAACTTTGGTTCTATGGACGGGGATAATGCCGCGGCAATGCGTTATACGGAAGCACGCTTGGCAAAAGTTGCAGAATCATTGTTGCGTGATATTGAAAAAAACACAGTGGATTTTTCTCCTAATTACGATGAAACAGCACAAGAGCCTGATGTATTACCATCAAGATTCCCTAATATATTGGTAAATGGTGGTGGGGGAATCGCTGTAGGTATGGCGACAAATATCCCCCCCCATAACTTGGGCGAAGTTTTAAATGCGTGCATAGCGTATTTGAAAAACCCTGCAATAACATCAGACGAATTATTTTCCATTGTTCCCGGTCCTGATTTTCCAACGGGTGGTATAATAATGGGTTCAAAGGGGCGTCATGGTGCTTCAATGACAGGGCGTGGTTCTGTTTTAATGCGGTCAAAAAGCCACAGAGAAGAGTTGGGCAATCGTGATGCGATTATTGTTACAGAAATTCCATACCAAGTAAATAAATCAAAATTAATTGAACGCATTGCCGAAGTGGTAAAAGCGGGCATTGTTGAAGGGATTGCGGATTTAAGAGATGAATCGGACAGAGATGGGGTTCGTGTCGTTATTGAATTAAAAAGAGAAGCAATTTACGAAGTTGTATTGTCTAACCTGCATAAACATACGCCATTACAGACTAGCTTTGGTGTTAATCAGTTGGCAATTAACAAGGGTAAACCGCAATTAATGAACTTGCGTGAAATATTGGTGGCTTTTGTAGAATTTCGTGAAGAAGTTATTATTCGCAGAACCGCATTTGATTTAAACAAAGCCCGTAACAGAGCCCATATATTGGCTGGTTTGTTAGTATCCATATCTAATTTAGACCCTGTAATAGAACTTATTCGTGGGGCAAAAGACCCTGTTGCGGCAAGAGAGCAGTTAATGGCAACCGCATGGGATGCCCACGAAGTTGCTGATTTTATTGAAATGATTGACGATCCAGAACATAAAGTTATTGATGGGAAGTATAATTTATCTGAAACGCAAGCCCGTGCAATATTGGAATTACGCTTACAGCGTTTAACAGGTATGGAGCGTCATAAATTAGAACAAGAAACTTCTGAATTAGCGGAAATGATAAAAGAGTATTTGGATATATTATCTTCTAAATCCAGACGTTGGGACGTTATAGAACACGAATTTATCGAAGTACGTGATGAATTTGCAACAGAGCGTAAAACTGAAATAGTTGAAGCGGAATTTGAACACGATATGGAAGATTTGATACAACGTGAAGATATGGTTGTAACGGTTACCCATTCTGGTTATATAAAACGTGTGCCATTGTCAACATACAGAGCCCAACGCCGTGGTGGTAAAGGTCGCAGTGGTATGCAGACAAAAGAAGATGATTTTGTTGTAAAAATATTTGCAGAAAATACTCATACACCATTGTTAATGTTTTCTTCTTTGGGTATGTGTTACGCAATGAAAGTATATAAACTTCCCCTTGGAAGTCCTCAATCAAAAGGCAAGGCATTGGTGAATTTATTACCGTTGCAAGAAAAGGAAACAATCACCGCTATTATGCCAATGCCCGAAGACGAATCCACGTGGGCAGATTTATTTGTAGTATTCAGCACTTCAAAAGGCAATGTGCGTCGTAACAGCTTGTCTGATTTTACCAACATTCGTGCCAATGGTAAAATAGCAATGAAATTAGATGATAATGATGTTCTTATCAATGTTTTACCATGTACAGAACAAGACGATATAATGTTAGCGACAGTACAAGGCAATGCTATTCGATTCTCTGTTGATGCGGTGCGTGTTTTCGTTGGGCGTAACAGTGTTGGTGTACGTGGTATAAAGCTGGCAGAAACAGACAGCGTTGTATCAATGACTGTATTGCGACATTCTGATGCTACATCCGAAGAGCGTACGGAATATATCGGGGCTTCTCGTGCAAATGTACGTATCCGTAATGCGGACGGTACGCCGAATCCTGATGATGTACAAAAAGCGAAGTTGTTAGAAAAAGATGTTTATAGTGCTATGCAGGAAAATGAAGATTATATATTGACAGTTTCCAGCGATGGTTATGGACAGTTGGCGTCTTCTTATGATTACAGAATAACCAACCGTGGCGGCAAGGGTATTGCAAATATGGAAATGCGTGGTGAAGATTCTTCTATTGCAGGGTCATTCCGTATTTGGCCTGATGCGGATGAAATTATTCTTGTAACAGAAAATGGTCAAATCATCAGAACCAAAACAGACAGCATCCGATTCACGTCCCGTAATTCAAAAGGGGTTCGCTTGTTTAACGTGGAAGGCAGTGAAGAAAAAGTGGTTTCTGTTGCACACTTGCACGATTTAGGCGGTGATGATGGCGACGAAGAGTCTGTAGATTTAGAATCACAAGACAACTCTGTAGCGGAATCGGTTACAAATGAAGTAGTTACAAATGAAGTAGTTACAAAGGAAGCAGTGGAAACTGCTGACAGCGAATAATTATGCAAAGGGCGGTATATCCCGGCAGCTTTGATCCATTGACAGATGGGCATCTTGATATAATCACACGTGCATTATCTGTTGTGGATACATTGATAATCGGGGTTGCTTCTGATAATTCAAAAAATTCACTGTTTTCTTTGGATGAAAGAGTGCAATTAATTGAAAGTGTTCTTGCCGATTGTGGGTTTTCTGATAAGGTCGTGGTTGTTGGTTTTAAAGGGTTATTGGTAGATTTTGCCGTGCAACAACAAGCAAATGTCATTGTACGTGGATTACGTGCGGTATCTGATTTTGAATTTGAATTCCAAATGGCAGTAATGAACAGAAAAATCCAACCTGATGTGGAAACTATGTTTTTAATGGCATCGGATTCGCAACAATTTGTATCTTCTCGCTTTATAAAAGAAATACATAAATTGGGTGGCGATGTATCAAAATTTGTACATAAAAATGTACTAGACGCTTTAACAAATAAAAAAATAAGGAATGTATAATATGCAACGTGGTTTATATAATGGTGATGTAACAATTGATGAAGCATTAGATTTTATGAGCAGTAATCCTGATTCTGTTCTGGTTGATGTCAGAACACCAGCCGAATGGCAAGAAACAGGCATCGCCAAAATGGGAGATGTGATATTAAGTTCCGTATTGATGGAACCAAAAATGGAATTTAACCCTTTGTTTATTGCAGAAACAATACCGCAGATTGAAAATGCAAAAGAAATTTTCTTTATATGCCGATCTGGAAAACGATCAGATATTGCAGCCCAAATGATTGCCGAACACACAGGGAAAACAACGTATAACGTCAGTGGCGGTATGTTAGAATGGAAACGGTTAAAATTACCAACAACGCCCCATAAATAAATATGTAAAATATAATTGCGATATTTAATATAAAATGTTTTCGCAATGTACACGTTGAAATAACAGATCCTATTATACATATCGTTTATAAATATAATGCTATACAAACTGTATTTATATATAATGCTATATATCGTAAAATCATTTGTTACTAAAATGGGCTTTAAACTGTTTTGTTACTGTTTATATGATTGCTTAGGCAATTATAAAATGACAGAATGTATATAAAATACCTTTATTAAGAATAGATTGTATTTCAGATTATATGGCTTTTGTTTGATTTTTTAATTAAAGACCTATAAGCCTTATGCAATATGGGTAAAGCAGAAAATTGAGATAATTAAAGACAATTTCAAATACTTTAGTATAAAAAACACGCCAAAAAGCAAAGGGCAAAGTAAATAAAGCAAAGTAAATAAAGCAAAACAAAGCAGAAAAGCAAGAAAACAAAGCAGAAAAGCAAGAAAACAAAGGAAAGAGAGCAACACTATGGCAAAAGAAAAAAACTTAGACGGTGTACATCCTGCAACAATTTTAGTGCGTTCAGGACAAATACGTTCACAATTTGATGAAACAAGTGAAGCGTTGTATTTGACATCTGGGTATGTTTACGAATCTTGTCAAGAGGCGGAAGCTGGATTTAAAGGGGAAAAACAACGCTATTTATATGGGCGTTATGCTAACCCAACCAATTCAATGCTTGAAAAACGTTTGGCAGATTTGGAAAACGCAAAATTTTGTGCGGCAGTGTCTTCGGGAATGGCGGCGGTGTCTTCGGCTTTGGTTTCTACTTTATGCCCAGGGGACAGAATCGTATCGGCACGGTCTTTGTTTGGGAATTGCTTTTGGATTATCAATGATTTATTACCGCGTTTAGGGGTTGAAGTCGTATGGGTTGATGGGGATAATCCACAGGATTGGGAAAAAGCATTGGCAACAAAAACAAAAATGGTATTTTTTGAAACGCCCAGCAATCCCTCTATGCAGATAGTAGACATAGAACACGTCTGTAAATTAGCAAAAAAAATAGGGGCAATAACGGTTGTTGATAATGTGTTTTCCACCCCGATTGGGCAACATCCTTTGGCATTAGGGGCTGATGTGGTAGTATATTCGGCGACAAAACATATGGACGGTCAGGGGCGATGTTTGGCGGGTGCTGTTTTAAGTAACGATGAAATATGGTGGAACGATGTGTTTTTCCCATATGTTCGCAACGCAGGACCCAGCTTGTCCCCATTTAATGCGTGGGTGATATTAAAAGGGTTGGAAACAATGATATTACGTGTTGAAAAACAATCCCAAAACGCGTTGGAACTGGCAAAGTTCCTAGAGAATCACCCCGCAATAGAATCTGTTGCCTATCCAGGGCTTGAAAGCCATCCACAATATGCATTGGCACAAAAACAAATGTTTAATAACGGTACATTGTTGGGTGTGCGTGTAAAGGGCGATAAACATACAACCTTTGACGTTGTAAACCGATTGAATATTGTTGATATTTCAAATAATTTGGGGGATACAAAAACATTGTGTAGCCACCCAGGCACAACAACGCACAGCCGAATGACAGAACAAGAAAGACTGGCATCAGGCATTACGGAAAACTTTATTCGTATCAGCGTTGGGTTGGAAGATATACGGGATATAATTGCCGACTTTAAACAGGCATTAGGGGCTTAATCAAAAAATCATTGATAGCGTTGTTTTTCAAGGGTTCCCAAGGCGGTATTATAATACCATCTTGAAAAACCCTGTATTTTAAGGGTTTTAAGGGTTGACTTTGTGTCTTGTTTATATTATAAATGCACATACTTAATTTTAGGTATTTTTTAACGATTAAATTATGGAATAAATTATGAAAACTTTTAACTTAAAATCAGCCGATGTTGAAAAAACTTGGTATATAATAGATGCTACTGATTTAGTATTAGGGCGTTTAGCAGCAGAAGTTGCAAAAATCTTACGTGGTAAAAACAAACCTACTTATACGCCTCACGTTGATTGTGGTGATAACATTATAATCATTAATGCTGAAAAAGTACACTTGACGGGTAAAAAATTAGACGACAAAGTATACTATTGGCATACTGGTCACCCTGGGGGGATTAAATCTCGTACAGCACGTGATTTGATTGAAGGTCGTTTCCCAGAGCGTGTAATTCAAAAAGCTGTAGAGCGTATGTTGCCAAATGGTCCGTTGGGTCGTCAACAAATGCGTAACTTGCGTGTTTTCGCAGGTGCTGCACATACACATGAAGCACAAAATCCAACTGTGTTGGATTTGGCTAGTAAAAACCCAAGAAACGTGAAGCGAGGCTAATATGTCAGATACAAAAACATTGGCAGATTTGAAAGATTTAACTGTAGCAGCAACAACTTCTTCTGCAACAGAAACAACAACTCCTGCAAAACCAAAAGAGCGTAAAGTTGATTCTTTGGGTCGTGCATATGCAACAGGTCGTCGTAAAGAGTCTGTAGCACGTGTATGGATTAAAGCTGGTTCTGGTAAAGTTATCGTAAACGGTCGTGAATTTGAAGGTTATTTCGCACGCCCAGTATTACGTATGTTGATTAACCAACCTTTTGAACGTGTGGCACGTGATGGTCAATTTGACGTTATGTGTACTGTAAAAGGTGGTGGTTTATCTGGTCAAGCGGGTGCTGTACAACACGGTATCTCTCGTGCATTAGAAAACTTTGAACCTGCATTGCGTGCAGTGTTGAAAGAAAACGGATTCTTGACACGTGATGCGCGTCGTGTAGAGCGTAAAAAGTATGGTCGTGCAAAAGCACGTCGTTCTTTCCAGTTCTCAAAACGTTAATCTGGTTACACACAAAAAAAAGGCGATATTTCATCGCCTTTTTTTTTATGCTTTTTTTATGTTTTTTTTTCGTGGTAAAGATAATTAAATACAATAGACCAAAAAATAAACAGCGGTATGATTGCTATTATAAATGTGTTTGTTATCATATATAATCCTGTGCATAAGCTAATATTTACGGACATTGCTATTATTATATTGTGAATCGCTGGTTTCATTTTGTTCTCCTTTTGTATCTTTATCTATGTTTTATATATGTTCTTTTTTTGTTTTGCAAGTTATTTCTTTTATTTTGATTAAAAAAAATGTATTATTATAAAAAAAAGGGGACAGTATGAAAAAAATAAAAGTTGGAATATTAGGGGCTTCTGGTTACACAGGGGCGGATTTAGTGCGGTTGTTGTCATTGCATCCCAATGTAGAAATAGTTGTTTTGACTGCGAACAGCAATGCGGGAAAGCCCTTTGGTGATATTTATCCTGCGCTTAGTCATTTAGATTTACCAATTGTTTGCAACAATGAACAGGCAGATTTTTCCACGTGTGATGTGGTATTTTGCGGTCTGCCCCATGGTTTGTCCCAAGATATAGTTAAAGATATAGACAATTCGGTTAAAGTTATAGATTTGTCAGCGGATTTCAGAATTGATGATGTAAAAACGTATGCACAATGGTACGGGCGAGAACATTCTGCGAAACATTTACAGGAAAAAGCTGTTTATGGATTGCCAGAATACAACAGAAAAAACATACAAGGTGCATCTTTGGTTGCGTGTCCGGGGTGTTATCCTACGGCAACATTATTAGCATTGATACCCTTGGCACAATCAAATAATATCCAATCAGAAGATATTATTATTGATGCAAAATCGGGGGTAAGTGGTGCCGGCAGAAAAGTACAACAAGGCACGTTGTTTTGTGAAGTATCAGAACAAATGTTCCCGTATGCAACCGCACAACATCGCCACGCCCCTGAAATAGAACAAGAATTAGGCAAGGCTTTTAATAAAGATGATGTGATTGTAAACTTTACCCCGCACTTGATTCCTATGAACAGAGGCGAATTGGTTACGATATATGTGAAACATTCCGATGATGTAACGCATAATGATATTAAATCCACATTGCAAAATTTTTACAAAGAAGAACATTTTGTGCGTGTAATTGATGGTTTGCCTGCCACATCCATGGTAAAAGGGTCTAATTATGCAGTGATTGGAGCGGTTGAAGATCGTATTAAAAACAGATCTATTATAATGTGCGTTATCGATAACCTTGTAAAAGGTTCTAGTGGGCAAGCCATTCAAAATATGAATATAGTATTTGGGCTTGATGAAACAACAGGATTATTGCAACACCCGAATTTCCCGTAAACTTTAATAAGACCTATTTTAATTATTACGTTCGTGTTTTGATAAAATTTCACCGTCAATAGTCACAGATTCTTTTTCGTTTTGTGCCGACGGTGCTTTTTGGGCAGCAGAATATTGATTGCGATTATGATGCGAATTGGCACTTGAAAACTTTGTTGCAAATTGGCTGACCCATATATTTTTTATAAAAGGTAAAAGCAAGGTTATTCCTATGACATCGGTGATTATTCCCGGTAATATCAACAATATTCCAGATAGGATACTGCTGGGAGACGTTAATGTTGAACGGTTTATCCCTATATTTTGAAGTGATGCTATATTGCGTCTGATTAACCATACTCCAATGATAAACGATGCTATAATCTCTAATATTGCCCCGCCCAAACCAAATGCACTGCCCATAATTATAAAGCCTATAATCTCTAATATGGGATAGAACACAAAATAACGCATAGATTTTTCCTTATATTTTGACATTTTACTATTTTTCTACTATATATGATATATAATAACTATTCAATAAATTTCAAGGAGTGCAAAGTGGATATAATTTTATTAATGATTGTTGCAGTTTTTATCATTATTAAGCTATTTTCTGTAATAGGGCAGGATGTAGGCGGAAATACTGATGCTTTTAAGGAAACAGCTGAAGCTATTAAAAACCCACAAAAACCAAAGGTTGAAAAGACACTTGCAGAGCCTGAAGCTCCTGTAATTGCACTTGATAAAGATACTCAAAACATAGTGCAAAAAATCAAAAAAGCCGATTCTGATTTTATTGCAGAGGAATTTATAGCAGGGGCACAAGGTTGTTTTGAACAGGTATTAGATGCCTTTACAAATGACAATAAAGACGCCTTGAAAAATTATATGAAACCTGCAACGTGGAAAGCGTTTTGTGCTTTTATCGATGAACGGGTAGAACGCAAAGAAGATGCCAAAGATGAAATAGTAGGCTTTGTCCGCACGGAATTTTTAGATATGGCAAATAAAACCACCTCTCTTGATATAACGGTGAAATTTACAACAGATCAAATCAATGTAGTTTATGATAATGAAGGGCGTGTTGTTTGTGGTCATCCCAGCGATATTGTCCGCTTGGAAGATACTTGGGTGTTTACAAAAAATACGAAAGATGCCGATTCTAACTGGTTTGTAAAAGAGACTTTATAAAAATAATGAAAAAATATATATCTTTAGCTGTGCTGTTATTGGTAAGCGTCTTTTTGTCCAGTTGTGGCAGGCAAGTACAATTTCCTGAATCTCAAATCTCTATTCGTGAAGAGTTACAAAAACTTGATGAAAACAATACTGCAGGTCAAGATATTGTTGAGGGCATTGAAAATATTCAAGTACCTGAAACAATTACTCGCCAGTATATAAACTTTGAAAAAAAAGGGTTTACTGCATTAAAGGGGTACGAATATGATACGATGGATGGTGCTATCAGAGTAGCAAAACAATCGTGTTCACGCTTTTTACAAAAATCAAATGCAAATTTTTCAACACAGTTTATAGCGTTCACAGCATCGGATATGCAAATACCTTGCTTGTCTTTGGATTCTATCTATGGGGAAACAGGTTTTAAAAAATGGCTACAAGAATATTTTGATGTGTGGAGAGTTACCGATTCTCAAAATAATGATATGGGAACATTTACAGGTTATTTTGAAACTGTATTACAAGGTTCATTGAAAAAAACTTCTGTGTATAAATACCCTATTTACGGAATACCGAATGATATGGTTTACAGTGCAAAATGGAACAAGAAAGGCTATAAAAACGGATTAAAAGGACGGGTTACATCTAAAAAATTCGTTCCGTATTACACAAGGGGACAGATTAATGAACGTGAAATTGATGCCCCTGTTTTAATATGGGCAAAAGACCCCATAGATGTATTTATTTTGCATATTCAAGGTTCTGGTAAGGTGCGATTACCCACTGGTCAGGTTGTACGGTTGGGGTATGCTGGAAATAATGGGTACAAATATAAATCAATGGGGCAGGCTTTGATACAAAAAGGATATATGCAATTAAAAGACGCAAATTGGCCTAATATCAAAAAATGGATACAAAACAACCCTAGGAAATCCAAAAAAATGTTGGCGGTTAACCCGCGGTATATATTTTTCAAAGTCTTAAAAGGCGAAGATAAAGGACCCATCGGAAAAATGGGTGTTGGCTTAACGGACAGGCGTTCGCTGGCTGTCGATTATACTATTTTCCCCATGGGATTGGGTGTATGGTTGGATGCGTCCGGTGTTGGTGATATAGACGTTATTCGGCGTTATATGCATATCCAAGACACTGGTTCGGCGATAAAAGGACCAATTCGTGGGGATTTTTATTGGGGTACAGGAAAAAGTGCGTTAAAATATGCTGGTAAAATGAAATCAAAAGGGTCATACTACTTGTTTTTACCGAAGACTGTAAAGCCAAACAAAAAATATATAATGGAATAAGGTGGATAAAATGACACAGAATAATATTAAAATAGGCATTGCTGGGTTGGGCACCGTGGGGCTGGGTGTTGTGAAAAATATCATAAAAAATACACAGCTGTATGCGGAAAAATATAATACTATTTTTACAATAACCGCCGTATCTGCACATTCTAAAAAAGACAGAGGTGTAGATTTATCATCTTATCAATGGTTTGATAATGCGGTTGAAATGGCAGATAGTAAAGGTATCGATGTATTTGTTGAATTGATAGGCGGCGGACGTGATAGCGTTGCCCATACCGCTATTTGTACTGCAATAGAATCGGGAAAAATTGTTATTACAGCAAACAAAGCTTTGTTGGCAGAATGCGGATTTGAACTGTCATCATTAGCAGAAAAACACAATACACATATTTATTACGAAGCGGCTATTGCAGGGGGGATTCCTGCGGTTAAGACATTAAAGGAAGCATTGACGGGCAATACGGTAAACAGAGTATCAGGAATTTTAAATGGCACATGTAACTATATATTGACGACTATTGATCAAACAGGACGTGAATTTTCTGATGTTTTAACCGAAGCACAACAGTTGGGCTATGCTGAATCGGATCCAACATTTGATGTGGACGGATTGGACGCTGCCCAAAAAATATCCTTGCTTGCCAGCATTGCCTTTGGAATACAGCCTGCCTATTGCGAAATGTACATTGAAAGCATACGGGATTGCATCAGCACTGTGGATATTAAAACAGGGGCAACATTGGGATTACGCCCACGATTGATATGTGTTGCCGAAAAACATTCGGATGGGGTGTTATTGTATACTGTTCCTGCATTTATAGACAGTGATTCTGTGTTTAACGCCGCCACTGGTGTTTTGAATTGTTGTATATATCACGGTGATGCCAGCGGTCAGATAAGCCTTATCGGGTCGGGGGCAGGGCAAGATGCAACCGCCAGTGCTGTTATGTCGGATATTATAGATATTTCCCAAAACCGTGCAACGCCGCTGTTTAACGTGCCAAGCAGCAACCTGAAAAAAGCAAAAATTAAAGACATAACGCAAAGGCATGGATATTATTATTTGCGATTTGATAAAAATAATGTAAAATTACAAACAGAATTAGAAACCAAGTACAAAATTTACAAAAAGACGAATTTTGAACAGTATTGTGCTGTGGTTATTGAAGGAATGGAATCTGATATTACCGCAATGTGTAATACGGATAATGAAACGTATATAAGAATAGAAAAATGTTAGGTAAATAATATGTTTGATCGTAATTTAGCTTTGGAAGCAGTAAGAGTAACAGAAGCGGCTGCATTGGCGTGCTTGAATTTGGTGGGTCGTGGTGATAAAATGGCGGCTGATGGGGCGGCTGTTGATGCTATGCGTACAACCTTGAATAAAATGGATATTAAAGGCGTTGTTGTTATTGGCGAAGGGGAAATGGACGAAGCTCCTATGCTGTATATTGGCGAAGAAGTTGGAACGGGAAATGGACCAGAGGTTGACATAGCTTTGGATCCCTTAGAGGGAACGACTCCTTGTGCCGATGGTATGGATGGCAGTATCGCAGTGATTGCATTTGCGGAAAAAGGCAAATTTTTAAACGCACCAGACATTTATATGGATAAAATAGCCGTAGGTGGCGGTTTACCAGATGGCGTTATAAATTTAGACGCTAGCCCCCGTGATAATATCCTAGCAGTTGCAAAAGCAAAAGGTAAGCATCCGAAAGATATTACCATTTGTACTTTAAAAAGAGACAGACACCAATATATTGTTGATGCGGCACGTGAATTGGGTTCTCGTGTGTGCTTTATTGAAAACGGTGATGTGGGCGGTATTATCGCAGCCGCAATGTCCGATGAAACGGGCGTTGATATGTTTATCGGCAAGGGTGGTGCACCTGAAGGGGTTATTGCCGCAGCAGCATTACGATGTCTGGGTGGACAAATGCAAGGGCGTTTAATGCCTGAAGACGATGCGGAATTGGACAGAATGAAAAAATGGGGCATTACCGATGTGGACAAAGTGTACAATTTGTTAGATATGGCCAGCGGTGATGTGATGTATTGTTCTACTGGTGTAACGGACAGTATGTTGGGTACTGGTGTGAAAATATTGGGCGATAAGGTTGTTACGGAAACAATTGTTATGCGTTCTAAATCTGGTACGGTCAGACGTATAAACGCAACGCATAATTTGGAAAGAAAAGACTGGGTATGGATATAGATAATAAAATCCCTTTGACAACTCCCTTGACAACCCCCTTGGATTACAAAGAAACAGCCTCTGGACGCCCATTGTATCAGAGGCGTTCTTTTATGCAGTCCATACAAGGAATGGCACAAAAATACAATTTGCCAATAGAAGTCGCAACCGCATTAAATGTGCGGGGTGTCGGTATTGATTCTGTATCTGATTTTTTATCACCATCGTTAAAAAATGTATTGCCTAATCCGTCTGTTTTACAAGGTATGGATGCATTAACGGATACAATAATATCGTGCATATTACAGAAAAAAAAAATAGGGATCTTTGGCGATTATGATGTTGACGGGGCGACGTCTACAGCCATATTGTGTTCGTATTTACGCAGTATCGGTATTGAATATGAATATTATATTCCAGACAGGGAAAAAGATGGATATGGTCCAAATATAACAGCATTAAAGAAATTATCTGATTCTGGGTGTGCCATAATATTGTGTGTGGATTGTGGTACAACCGCATTTGAAACGCTGGAATTGGCACACGCAGCCTCTATTGATGTGGCAATTATTGATCACCATACCAGCGAAGCCCAACACCCGAAAAACGTAGGTTTTGTTAATCCAAACCGATTGGACGATACGTCTGGATTGGAATATTTATGTGCAGCGGGTGTGGTATTTTGCACATTGGTCAGCATAAATAGAGCTTTGCGAGAAAACGGCTTTTTTAATACAGGTATCAAAGAACCTAATTTATTGAATGTATTAGACTTGGTTGCATTGGGAACAGTGTGCGATGTTATGCCATTAACGGGTTTAAATCGTGCTTTTGTTGCCCAAGGTTTAAAGGTAATGGCAAAACGCACAAATAAAGGGTTAAGTTGTTTATGCGATGTGGCAGGTGTTGATTCTGTTCCCAGTGCATATCATTTAGGCTTTATATTGGGACCACGTCTGAATGCCGCAGGGCGAGTGGGCGAATCATTTTTGGCAACGCAATTATTGTTGGAACACGATGCAGCAAAAGCCTTTGTCATTGCCGAAGAATTGCACAGCTTAAACCAACATAGACAAGATGTGGAAAAAATCGCCCTAGAGGAAGCCATACGCCAAGTGAAAATGGAAAATGCAGACAAGGGGCATTTTATTTGTGTGGTTGGCAACGATTGGCACGCAGGGATTGTGGGGATTGTCGCGGGCAGAATCAAAGAACAATTTAATAAACCCGCTGTTGCCATTACTTTGGCAGACGGTGTTGGCAAAGGGTCTGGTCGCAGCGTATCAGGAATAGATTTGGGCGGATGTGTGATGTCGGCAAAATACGAAGGATTATTGGAAACAGGCGGCGGACATAAAATGGCAGCAGGGTTGTCGGTAAAACCTGAAAACATAGAAAAATTTACAGATTATATGCAAACCAGAATATGCGAATCATTAAAAGGCGAAAATATAGTAGTCCCGTCCGTCATTGATGTAATGTGTTCCGTGCAAACTTTGACACCCGCTTTGTATGAAAATTTACAAATGTTAGAACCGTACGGGGTGGGAAATCCCGAACCTAGATTTATTGTAAAAGATGTTTTTGTCGCCAGTACAAAGATTCTGAAAGAAAAACACATAAAATTTTCAATAAAAAGCCCTAAAGGCGGAAAAAATTTACAAGGCATATGTTTTAATTGCGTTGGTACAAAAATGGGGGATTGGTTGCTGGATAGTGCAAATTCTTCAATGTTTTCAATGGTTGGGAAAATACGTTTGAATAATTGGAATGGAACAGAAAGCGTACAATTGTTGTTGGAAGATATGGCAATATAATTTTTTGAAAAATAATGCATTTTTTACTTGCAATCTTTTTGGTTTGTATGTATAACACTCTTATTACGAAACGAAAGAAACGTAATGGTCGCGTAGCTCAGCTGGTAGAGCAACTGACTTTTAATCAGTAGGCCACAGGTTCGAATCCCGTCGCGATCACCATATTAAACAAGACTTTATCATTACGATAAGGTCTTTTTTTTTGATAAAATGAATATAGGGATTCGATGTCATTACAATAAAACAATTCTCAATTGTTTTATTTCCACGACCCCATCACGCTCACCATATTAAACAAGACTTTATCATTACGATAAGGTTTTTTTGTGCCTATTTTTAAGTTTATATTTAAACAATAGAATATGGTGAATTCAAAGTCATATATTATAAAATCACCTAAAGACTTACGCAAAGGTCTCATTATATTATTGACATATTAAATATAAGTATATAAACTTAAGTGTAATTTATTAAATCTTCCAAAGGGAAAAGCGTATGAGTTTGATAAGAAAAAACATATATTGTCTGATATTTTTATTTTGCAGTATATTTATTGGTTTAGCGTGGGCTAATCCATCACCAACAGTTGTGACTAATTACACAGAGTTAAAATGGGAAGAAAAACCTGATTTTTCGTATTATCAAGTATATAAAGATGGATGGATGCTAACAGGAAAAGGGCAAAATCTTGACGGTGAATATGTGCTGTCGGATACGAGAACTGCTGGGGTATTAAAATCAAGTAATGCCATAAAAGTAAAGGGGTGTAAATCAGCAACCCAGTGCAATGATATTTATTTTGAAATAACAGCGTACAAAAAAAGCATAGCGATTCAAAATATGGGTACTGCTGTTGGGGTGTTTGGTTATCAATATGTATTCTATCCTATTGTCGTCAGTGCTAAAAATTTAGATAACACCGTAGAAACTGGAGGTAGTTCTTTTTATGTTGGGTATGCTATAGCGGGTTTGTCTTCCGGAGGTATAAATGTAAAAAATGGTGAGCAAACTGTATATGGCAAAAAGGCATGTAAATTATTCTACAACGGGTCAGTTGATAACAGTAGGTGCAATATGCGTATAGTATGGCAAGGCTATACTGAATTAGGGCAAAGATGCTATATGGAAGGGGCTCCTGCTAATCATAAATTCCCTGTGCTCAACGAATCTGACGGGTACCCTGTGCCGGCTACAATCCGAACAAATTCCAGCGGCTCCAAAGAGTTTATTATCAAATTTGACTGTAAAACAAAACTTGATTTTATGGGGTATAATGGAAAAAACACCGTATCAGTAGCCTTGGAAACCAAGAAAATTTTTGCTTCACTGCCTATCGCTAGAGTAGGGGGTTCCCATATTGATTCCCAAAAATACACAATAACAAGCAGTAACCCAAGCGTAGCAACAGTTGGTCTTGATAGGTATATATCCTTGCATAAAAAAGGAAAAACAATTATTACCGTTAAATTAGATTCTACAAAATATTCAGGAAAGAACGAGGCGAGCTATGTCATTAATGTCTTATAAAAATATATTGATTTTGTTTTTTGCATCGGTGGTGATTTTTGGGTGTGACAGCAAAGACAGCAAGGAAAAAAGTTTTAATACTCCAAAAACAACATCACAAAATTCCAATCAAAACCCTAAAATTTTCAGTGTTTCTTTTTCTGTGGAAATGAAAAGCAAAACAGTTTTTGAAAATGATGACTTTACAAGCGAAAAACCAACATTAACAACTCTTTCTTTGGCTAATGCTGTGTTTACATTAGAGGGTGTTGATAAGGCATTGGCAACAATTGATTCCAAAACAGGGATTGTACGTATGTCAGCACAGGATTTTGAGCTGCCAGCGGATTCCAATAACGATAATGTCTATGAATTGACTTTGGTGACTACTGATAAAACTACTAATGAAGTTTATAAAAAGAGCTTTACTGTAACAGTCAGCGATACAAAAGAAGAGGTTGCCAACACGCCTTATATTATTGAAAAAGTAGAAGTCGGTAATATGTACTTGTTGGAACCTGCTTCATCAAGACAGCGATTAATAAATAAAAAAAGAATGCTTGTACGTGCGTATATTTACTCCAAGGACACAACGGATACATTGCGAGTTTATCCTGTCATAACATATAAATATAATGGCAAAGAATACTCCAAAGAAATGACTTGCCCTTCGGTAACTCGTACATCACCGTATGCAAAAATCAACCATACTCTGGCAGATACGTGTTATTCCAAATTGAGTACGGAAAAAGCAAGGGAATTTGTACTCCCAGGATTATCTTTTGAAATTGCTGTCGGTAATCAGAAAATACAATATGTTCCACGTGTTTCCAACAAAGAAACGGAATTCAAAATACGTGTAGTTCCTGTTATTACCGTACTTGGGTTTCCTGAACTACATTCTGTTGCGGACTTTAAAACATACCTAGAGGATAGACTTCCTTTCACTCATGTGAAAGTAGAGATACGTAAACCTGTATCCATACCAGATCCTTCAAATCATATCGGTGCAGGATTTTCCTTTGTAAGGGATCTTAAAACTGCAGATGGGAAAAAATATTCTAATTATTATTATTATGGTATGGTTGCAAATGGGTGCCTAGGAGGTCTTCGTGGTTTGGGTACCATTGGTATGGCCAGAGGTGCTGCAGGCGTTCCCAAGGGATGCGGTGATGCATTGCAGACAATGGCACATGAACTGGGTCATAATTTAGGGTATGGTCATACCCCTGATGGTCATGGTTTTTGGAATTCAATGCCAGAAGCGTGGCCTGGGGTTAAAGGTGCAGAATTAAGCTATAAACCGATTTTCAGTTGGGCAAGAAATGAAATTCTTATTGCAAGACCAGATATGAATAATCCTGATGAAGTAAGAAGAAGATTAGCGGATCATCACGATTTAATGTATAGAATTAATAGTGATAGGTATTCAGAATTTTCATATTATAATTCAATGAAAAAAGCAGAAAAAGACGGAGACTTTGATGTTGCTACATCCGGTATATCCAACGCACTAAGCAATTTTGCACTAAGCGGTAATACCCATAGCCCACAAGAAAAAATAGTATTAAGTGGTACTATTAATAATAGATCTGTTTCAATATATCCTGCAATGATTTCAGACACTCAAGATATGAGTGCACAATATGAAGATAGCGATTATTCTTTGGTTGTAACCAGCCAAAAGGGTGTAAAAAAATATCCTTTGAATGTACTTAAATTTATGTCACAAGACTATGCAGGGAAAGATACATTACACAAGGGGTTTAATGTATATATTGATACTTCTGAAGAGATTCAAAAAATAGAGATTAAAAAAGGCAGTGCCGTTATATATACAAAAACAGCATCTAGAGTTGATACATCTGCTGTTAATTTAAATATTTCTCAAAATGGTATCACGTGGAATACAAATGCAGCCCAATATTTGACAATTGTGCAAATAAAAAATGGCAACAGAAATGCCATTGATTTACATAATACTACAGGCAATATTTCATGGAGTGATTATAGCTCCTCTTTGGAAAGTGGCGGTAAATTTGAAATCAGTTTAAGTGATGGATTACAAATTATTCGCAAAACAATCAATAATCCATATCAAGGATATTAAGGAAAAGTATATGCAAAAAATAGCGAAAACTTTATTAACGGGTACTGCGTTATCAACTTTGGCGGCAACGGGGACTTTGGCGGGGGTATTACCGTCTGGGGCGACTGTGCAAAATGGCGATGTATCCATTGCGGTCAATCAAAATCATATGCAAATCGTACAATCCACTGATAAAGCGATTGTTGATTGGGACAGTTTTTCCATTGGTAAAGACAGTTCGGTACACTTTGCCCAACCCAATTCAACATCTTCCATATTGAACAGAGTTGTTGGTAATGAAAACTCTGTTATTGCAGGCACTATCACCGCAACAGGGCAAGTGTTCCTTGTTAATCCAAATGGGATATTATTTACAGATACAGCCAACGTAAACACAGCAGGTTTTGTGGCTTCTACACTGGACATAGACAATGCGGACTTTTTAAATGGCAATCATACATTTACGAAAAAAACGGGTTCTAATGGTGGAGCAGTTGAAAATAAAGGTACAATTACAACTGCAGACGGCGGAATGATTGCATTATTGGGTGGTGCAGTTAAAAACAGTGGTACAGTTACAGCGATATTGGGCAAAGTTGCTTTTGGGGCAGGGGATAAAATCGTTGTAACCTTCGGTGATAACGCTT
Source organism: Phacellophora camtschatica (assembly GCA_036873815.1). NCBI lineage: Eukaryota > Metazoa > Cnidaria > Scyphozoa > Semaeostomeae > Ulmaridae > Phacellophora > Phacellophora camtschatica. The sequence continues at coordinate 6,995 of JAYJMH010003120.1, read as the reverse complement.
TATTGACAGTGGAACTGCCCAGTGCGAAATTAAAAGACATTTTAGATGCAGAGGGTAATGCTATCAGTACAGCGTTATCCAATACAGGAGACATAACAGCAAACGGTGGTGTGGTTGAATTATCTGTTACGGCGACTAAAAAAATATTATCAAACTCTATAAATGTTGGTGGTAGGGTTACGGCACGCACAATACATAACACACAGGGTAAAATCGTTCTGGGTGGCGGTTCTGTTACCATCAGTGGTACGGTTGATGCAGGAGCGGAAAATATAAGTGGTGCGAATGGTAAGGCAGGTGTTATCAGTATAAACACACTAGGCACTAACGATAATAAATATGCCCTAACAGCAAGAGAATTTACACAGGGTGGTAATTTGTTGGCGACTGGTGCATACGGTGGTTCTATTGCGGTGCGTTCGGCAACGTCTACAGAAATGAACACGGCTTTATATGATGTATCTGGCACAATAACAGGCGGTTCTATTTCCCATATAAACAGTGTATCGTATGCACAAAAAATAAAAAATAAAAAAACAGGTGTTGTAACCTTCAGCACCGCTAGTGCTGGTTCTATTATTTCTTCTGCTACGTACCGTGCGGATTCTTTGAATGGAACAGGTGGGCGTATTGATATATCAGCATCAGACACTTTGTCTATGTTTGGTACACAAGTATCGGCAAACGGTAAAACATTGGGTGGCTTGATTCGTGTTGGAGGGCAATTCCAAGGCGGAGATAAAAAATTATTTACTAATTTATCAAAAGACTTACAAGGTGCTTATGTTAAAAGGTGGGGCAGGTTGGAAAATCTTGTATCTGCAAAAATCACTCGTATGACAACAGCGGTGAATTTATCCGCAAACGCATCGTATGGTGATGGTGGTACAGTGGTTGTATGGGCAGACGATTCCACATATCAATTGGGTACTGTTTCTGCAACAGGTACTAATATTGGTGGTTCGGTGGAAATATCAGGTAAAAATGCAATAAAAGTCTTAACCCTAGATAAGGTAAATGTGAATGGTGGGGGGACGACGGGAAATATTCTGCTTGATCCTAAAAATATTGTAATTGGTAACACTCCTGATGTCGTGGCGAATCACGATATAAAAAATGTCCAGCGTTTATGGCTTATATCACAATATGCAAATAACTCGTTTACAGAAACAAATGCTGATGGTTCTAAGACTACAAACAGTTTAAAAGACCATACATTGGGAGAAAGTACCGCTATTGATAATTTTGGTGCTTTTAATGGGCTATCCTTAAATAAGGATGGTACTAAAATGGCGATATCAAATTTCAAAATAGGTAAAGTATGGTTGTTTAGAATAAACAAATACACCAATTCTCCAACTTTATCTCAAACAATTGCGAAATCAAATTCAAAAGAATGGGGTTTTTCAACAGCAATATCAGGTGATGGCAAATACCTTGCTGTTGGTGGCAATCAGCATAATGGAGGACATGCGGGAGGGCGTGTCTATATTTATAAATTAAATGATAATTTACAAATAGCACAATCTAGCCCTGCCAGTATGTATACAGAAGCAGAAGAAAATTCTGTTAGTACCAGTAATAATGCATTTAAAAATATAATATTAGGTGATAAATTCTTTGGGTCCCATAATGGAAGTGCTAACCGCCTTGGGTGGTCACTTGATTGGGGTATGAAAGGGACTGGTGGGTCTGCTGAGTACACTCTTGCTGTCGGTTCTTTTGATAACGGAATATATATGTGGTCAACAACTGCGGGTGATAATATTAATGTCTTGGTGGCAAGCCAATCGTCTTATAATGCTGCAACCCCTTTAAATTTTTCTGCTGAACAAAATGCAACTAATTCTAGCATAACCGTAAAAACATCTTGGGCAAAAGGCAAGGGTTTAAAGGCGTACTACGGTGATGCTTCTACGGATGAAGGGCGAGCGATAGCCATATCTGATTGGAATACTGTGAATAGTATGTATATGATTGCGACATCTGCTGGTACAACAGGAATGCGTTTAATCAGTTGGGGCGGATTGGGAACGACACCCGTATTAAAACATAATATAACGGGATTAACACATATTGATGGTGGGTGGTCCATATCCGATGATGGGACTAAATTAACAGGACATGGAACAGACGGAGTCCACGCAGATGATGGCAATAATAAAGCGGGGCGTGGTCTGGTATTTTATGATTTGAATTGGTCGGCGACTGGATTGGGCAGCACATCTACCACTGGTGGATCAGGATATGGAGATAAAACATCAACAGGAAAAACTTCGGATAATGGCATCACCTATCTTGGGGATATGGGAATGATATTGGGCGGAATCAATGGCGGGGTTTATCTGAGCGGTGATGGATTGAAGGTGGCTGTTGTCGGCGGTAATTCCTATGCTCGAATAAGAAATGTTGCATGGAATAAGGGAATAGGTAGTATATGGAATAAGGGAATGATTGGTTTTTTTAAATCACCATGGAGTACTTTAGGTACAACCACCGCCAGTGGCATTAAAACAATTGGCAATACCCTGTATATCACAGCCGAAAAGCTACAGGAATCCTTAACAAATAATAATGTTATTTTAGTTGCTTCTAATAATGTAGCAATAAACAAAGAGATTAAAGTGCCAAAAGATAAATATTCTTTGGGTAAAGTTGGGACTTTTAATATTAAAAATTTACAGCAGAATTGGGCTATGAGCCAGGGAGGCACTGCAAATCTGGGTACTGTTACGGCTGATTATAAATTAGGGGGTAACCATAATGCTTCGTTTGGATCTTGGAGTGGGGTGTCTTTAAATAAAAATGGGCGAAAACTAGCAGTTTCAAATAATGCGGAAAAAAAGATATGGTTGTTTACATTAGCAGGTGATAGTTTCAGCCCAACATTACGACATACATTGACGTCAACAGTTGGAGATTTTGGGCAAGGCTTGGCAATATCTGGTGATGGAAAGTATTTGGCGGCAGGGGGCTGGGCAGCCGAAGGAGTATGGATATATGAACTAGATACGACTACAATGCAACCTGTGGCGAGCAAGGGGTCACTTGCGTCTGTTGCCAGTGTTTCAGGATTAACAACAGCTGCAGGGGATAGGGTGATAACAGGTGCTTCAGGGTCAAGAATGGGTATTACTCTTGATTTTGGGCAAAAAGATGATTATTCAGAATATGTTTTAATTATTGGGAACGAAGGTGGTAGTGGCAGCAGTAACACTACAGGCGTTAAAATATTTAAAGGGGCTAATCCATCTGCCTTTAGAATGATTTCTGGTAATGAAACAACAGCTACGGACTGGATAAAAACCATAGATACAAATACTTCGGCACATGCAGGCAAAGGGTATTCACGAACAGTCACCATATCAAATTGGGATAACACTTTATATAATAATGCAGGGGGGTATAAAATAGGGTTTGCACCCAATAGCACAGGGGAATTTAGACTGGCGACTTGGAATGGAACTGCTGGGGGTAGTATTGATACTAAACATACATTTAATGGAATGACAGAGATTACAGGTGGGTGGTCCATATCCGATGATGGTTCAAAATTGGCAGGTCGTGATGACAAGGCAATAGAATTTTTTGATATAAATTGGACGATATTAAATGCAGTAACATCACCCCAATATTCAAATAAAACAGATATTGTCAAATTGTCAACGGCTGGTATTACGCGACAGTCCAGTCATAGAATTGCCGTTGGAAGTGCACAAGGTGGGGCTTATTTGTCTGGTGATGCTAGTGTAATGGTTATTTCAACAGGAAATAATTCAGGGGGGCTAAAGCCAGACGGAATTGGGTTTAGTGTTGCAGGGCAAATCGCATTTTCCCATTCACCGTGGGCGGTCAAGGTTGCTAAAAAATCATTGAAAATTCACGCTGGGAACTTTATTTACCTGACCACAAAATTTTCTTTTGAAGGGGAATTAGAAATGAAAGCAAATCTAGCTTCTACGTTGACAAGTTCTGGGGTTGGCTCTGTAACGGATAGCTATGACAGTGCACTTAATGATGGTAATGGAGCGGGTAGAATAATTGGTACAAAATCAGTGACTATAGGGGGTGTGGTATTTGATACAGACTTTAAAAATACTACATTCATTACAGTCAGCGTTAAAAATAATGCACAAGATATTACAGTAAAAACCGATGCACTAAAGATAAGTAATATTAAATTTGCAAACACATTGAACATAGAAAGCACAAATGCTACTTTTGAAATAGGTAATATAAGTAAATCATCGGGAATTATTACTACAAATGCTATAAAAATAGGCAATATTATGATGTACGGTAGTTCTACTGTCATAGGGCAGGGTTCTTCTTTGACAATAGGAAACATAAAAGGCACAACAGGTTCAAAAATAGATTTAATTGTAAAAGCTCAAAAAAAAGACAATACAATGACAGTTCTAACAATAGGAGAATTGGATAGTGTTGCAAAAGAATTATCAGGATCGAGTGTTATTGCAAATATAGGAAACAGCAGTATAGATAATTATCAAAATGGACAAGGGGCTATAACGCTTAATTCAATCGTAAAAAATTATTATGATTTTGAGATTAAACGGGTAACAACCTTAAATATATTACCTACAGGCACAAATAATAAAGTGATAATAGGGGATATAAAATTAAATAATGCCTTAACTATTACCACAAAAAATGCCGATATTATAAATTTAACCATAGATGATATTATTTCAAGCAACAATTCAACTATTACGATTGACAGCAATCACGCAACTGTAAAAACAGTGTTGAAAGTGGGAAATATTTCCAATACGGGGACATTTACATTCCATTCCAGCGGAGATATGACAGTCGGAAATGCGATTGGTTCTAATGCGGTTGGGGTTTTAACAACGAATACAGGGTATAAACTTACCGTTGGGGATTTTGATGCTATAGCTACGACTTTAAATACGGATAGCCTAAATATTAGAACATGGAATGTTGACAAAGTGTTTTCAGGTATAGACAAAACAACATCTGCGTATAAAAATTATTCCAATACAAAGGTATTAAAAATTACAGCGGCGAACAGATCAAACACTATAACTACAGCTACAAATATTACTCGTAGTGGTATTATTGTGTTAAATTCGCATCACACATTGAGTATAAATGCTGTCATTTCTGGTGCGAAAAAAGTCAATATTACAGCACCCAGTCTGTATATAAATAATGCTTTATCTGGTGCAAATGCAATAAATTATATTAACAGTAAATATGTTTATTATGTTGGGGCGGAAAATATAACAAAGGCAAACTTCTGGGATAAATTGCACGCTTCGGCAAAAGTGAACACTATAAAAACAAGCGGTACAATAACCTTTAATACTGCGAATTTAACCCGAACTACTTCATTTAACGGTGATGTAATTTATGATTTAGGCAGTACAAGTCATACATATGACGGTACGGCGACTGGCGGTATTGTTGCTTTAACAGGGAAACTGGCAAGCGGTAAAAAAGTAGTAGGGTTAATAACTACAGGGACTGCGACCATATCAGCTGGAAATAAAGACATTGACTTCACGGTTTTAAATGCAGTTGTAAAAATAACCAAAAATGTACAGTTTAAAGGGTTACGGATTGAAAATGCACAATCTATTGAAACTTTAAATATAACCACGGTTGGGGATTTAACTTTGTATGCGAGGGGTGATATAAAATCCGCATCTTTAAAATCTGATGGTAATATTAGGGTGAAATCTTTAGCCGTAAGCCCAAAAGCATTTAATGTAAGCATATTTAATTCGTCCAATCAAGGCAGTATTGAAATGGACGATATTGAATCTGTTAACGGGTCATTATATTTAGAGTCAGATGTAATTACATTGAAAGATTTAAAGGCAGAAAAAGGCATAACCTTAAAAGCAAAAACGGTTATTTTTAATACTATCAGTACTAAGGCTGATGTTAGTTTGGAAACGGAAACATTAAAAGGTGAAAAGGTAACAGCGAAAACCCTTAATTTCAAAGGCAATAGTTCCAAAAAAATATCAAATGGAATTAAAGATAAGTCAAATGTTAAGGCTGTATCTTGCAATAAAGGGTCTTGTGAAGATGCACCTGTTGCAGATAAGGCAAGTAGTAATGGATCAGGCGTTATATTAGCAGGAATTGGTGTTTTAGGTGGGATGGGATATTGGTTATTCAGTGATAACGATGATGACCAAAAAACAACTGCGAACGCAGGAAAAACTGTTGTTATAAACAATTACACCTATAACAGTGATAAAAATGTAAAAGAAGACAAGAAAAAAACAGACAAGGAAAAAACAGACAAGGAAAAAACAGACAAGGAAAAAACAGACAAGGAAAAAACAGACAAGGAAAAAATAGACAATAAAAAAACAGATAAGGAAAAAACAGACAAGAAAAAAACAGACAAGGAAAAAATAGACAAGAAAAAAACAGACAATAAAAAAACATAATACACTATAAAACTAAAGCCCCTTAATTGGGGCTTTTTTCTTGCGTTTTTAGTTTTTTCTCTATAATCAAAAATGAGATTAGAACCTCACCCAAGTGCGGTATATCCGCCCGACAGACGGTATGCACTTTTAGAGTGCGTACGCATATTCCTACGCATTCTGACTCTATCAGTCCAGAAGGTGTGGCTATGTCCACACCTACAGGGTGTTTGACCTATCAATACAGTTGTTATGTTGCTGTCAATGTTGGTACTCTTCTGATCCTTGCGATTTATGGAGAAAATGTATTCACATAAATACACCATAAAAACCCCCACTGTTAGAAGAGTCCTAAAAAGGACTGCACAATACACAATTAAAGAATAAATAATCCACGCTGTGCGTGTTTTTCTTGCGTTTTTACATTTTCGCCCTATAATCAAAAATGAGATTAGAACCTCAACAATCAAGCGGTATATCCGCCCGACAGCGGTATGCACTTTTAGAGTGCGTACATAGTTTACGCATTCTTGACTCCACCAGTCCAGAAGGTGTGGCTATGTCCAA
>JAYJMH010003109.1:0-28127 GCA_036873815.1 Phacellophora camtschatica | reverse complement strand
GACGAGACGAGACGAGACGAGACGAGACGAGACGAGACGAGACGAGACGAGACGAGACGAGACGAGACGAGACGAGATGAGATGAGACGAGACGAGACGAGACGAGATGAGACGAGACGAGACGAGACGAGACGAGACGAGACGAGACGAGACGAAGCAAAATGATAGGACACCACAAGAAATGAAACAAAATGAAATTATACAAAATGAAATGATGCCTAAATCTATCGGTAGTGGACCTAGTGGCCTCAAATACATTATTCGCACAGCCTGAATGAATTTTAGTTTTGATATATTTTTTAGTTATAGGAGGATTTGCCCGCGGCTGACATTACAGGTTTGTTTTATTTTTCGAGATATTGTTCCATATTTGTTGTATGTGCATATGAAAATTTTTAAAATGGTCTTAAATTTCAGGAAATACCTTAGGCTGGGAATATTTTCTCTTTGAAGGTGGTAACAGATAACTTTCAATTTTAAATTGGGAAAAGTTTTGTGCAATCATGAACAGTATTTCTGAAATGAGGGTTGTTTGGAAAAACAAACCAAAGTTGCAATTTTATTTTTCTGGAAATGTGCAATTTTTCAAATGATTGGAGTATATTCAAAAACATATTGTTCACAATATTGGCTTATATCTATTTTAAAACATATTTTGGTCAGTGGCTGATCCAAGAAAAAATCTGGTTACGCTTTAGGCCCGAATCCGTATTAAGTCGGCGGGCCCAGGGGTAGGAAGATTCCTCACCTTATTTTTTGAGCTTTATAATGTAGCAGGCTAGAACTCTTCCATTGTACTGCCCGAACCCTGACTGCCAATTGTTCTGTTACGTAAAATGTTTGGATATCCATATTCAAATCCGGAAACATATTCAAATTTTTTTAATTTTTTTTGATACTATGTTGCCTGAGTTTATTATTTACGGATTTTGTTTCTTTTTGTAAACATTTTCAATTGATTTCCAATAATTTGCAATTTTGTATTCTAGGGTGCTACTGAATGTCTGGCAGAAATGATGAACTGAAGGATTACATTCAAATCAGAGAAGAAGTTCTCCGACCAGAGGTTTCTATCTTCTGTTAATATGGTTTCTTCTTTAAATAGTCAAAGTTAATATATCTTATCAATTTAAAATGTCTCATCAATACTTCTACAAAATGATGGGAAAATACAAAGTGTCTTTAAGGAAATAATTATTTATTTATTTAAATGAGTTTTTCCCTAGCAATGTGTCAGCAACATCAGGGTTTCTCTTTTTTCCAATTACACCATGCAATTTAATTATATGTCAATTTTAAGATGATTGTTTGCCGATATTATCTTTACCGTTCATGAGACAAATCACTAATATCAACATAAGCTGAATCATACTTTTCATTTTTTGATACCCTGCCACTGAATGTTGGAGAGCAAAACTTGACAAAACCTGTTGGAGAGCATCAGCATAAAATTGTTGTTTTTTATGGTAATTACTTTTGTCATATATTACCCTTAAAGGAATCGCCTCGCACTTTCTCATAATAATCTAATACCCAAAAATACAGAGAACTCTTCCCTGTGCTAGAGTTCTGGGTACTAGATTGCATATAACACTACACCTTGTCAAGATAAAATGAAAACTATCAGCGTCTTCTTATTATACTAGATGTTTAACCTTAACAGTGTTGTGATTTGATTTGTACTCTGGGTCATTCAACTCAATGGAAATATTCATGGCAATGTTGATGTCTGTATGATTGTCTGATTGTACTCCCATTGTTCCGGGATGCGTTTTATATGATATACGTTCTTTGCATTCATATCTTTGTTTCTTGGAAACATGGAGACAATTTCTTTTGCTTGTCTTGTTTTTCAAGCACATCATATCCTATTTTTTGATTGCTTTCTTTAGCAACTATTCCTTTGTCTGTATATATCTTGTTGTGGTTTTAACTTTTCCTTCGACTGTCTATTCAAAACCGTATCTTTGAACAGCGTTGGTAGGTTACCATTTACAACACGACGAACATCAGCTCTCCGAGGGTATAATTTTATAGTGCTGTTTGGAGATTGCTCTGCATTGCAATAAGAATCAATCGATTTCATGTTGCCACTTTTCCTAATGGCTGATTCAATCTCTCTACATCCGCGTTTTCTTGAGGCTACTTCGTTTTCTTGAGGCGTCGAAAGAGCTTTCTTTATACTCCACGCTTTTGGATATTTGCCATAATAATTGTCATTAAACAATTGTCCCATATTGAAAGTTATAGCTACATGTATTCCTTTTCTGACAAGTGTTTTGTCTATATTTTATATGGCCCTGTTAGTTTTTTTGCTTTACAATTCAAAGCTCTAGATACCAGAAGTATCTATCAATGACAACTAAAAAATATTCACTAGAAGGGAGTGGTCCATAAAAATTTATATCCAGTTTCTGACATGGACTACTTGATAAATCTGAAATATCTGGTTTCCTTGTTATCTTGGTAAATCTGGAATGGAATGAAATGTTTAGTTGGATCAACAGTCATTTGATATGCACCTAGAAACTAGATTTCACCTCCAAATTGGAAATCTATTTGACCAGGCCTTTTGAATCAATGGCTCATTGTTGCAGAGACCTTAGGATAAAATTACGCTATCCGCAAAGAAAAATGTTGTGGGATGTAATTGTTATTGTTTCCGTCATAGCTTTCTTTGTGTTTTTGAATAGCAGTTAAGGTGAACAAGCCACATATTCTTCTGCTTATCTCTCATGTTTTTGAGTACTTCCCTTTTCTGGGTACCTCGAGGGATAATCAGTGAATGTATGTGCAGCACCCATCTCTCTTTTCGGGCTGTACTTTTCAAAAATGAGTAGAAATGGCTATAATAAAATTATTCAATTTTCCGAGCTGCAAAACTTGAAATCTTGAACACATGTTCACTTTTTTCCCAGTAACTAGATATATAAACACATTGTATATATATTTTGTCTACCCCCTGTGGCACCATGAATACTCAGGAACTGGTTGAAGATTGAACTCAGGAACTGGTGTGAGCGAAGAGCTAGCCAATTCAATAACTTTCGCATGTTGCATCGATTTATCCTCCAATTATTCCCGATTTATTTTCATACCAGATAATAAAACGTTCCTCTTCTGTGAAATTTTACAGCGTTTGTTCAAGAGTGATCTTTTAATCCCGCAATATTTCTTGAATGTTTCTTGTTTAAAAATTACGAAAAGATGTCAAAAACATTTTTAGTTCTTTTAGTATTCACAGAGGTCCGCGAATGCGAATGGAAAAAATGAGACTCATTCAAAGTGATAAATTATTGAGTAACCATTTACAGTGTCCCAAAAACCAATAATAATGCACAATTAGCAAGTATAGTTTCTGAATACATCAGATAATTGATAAATTCTCTGTTACATCAGATAATTGATAAATTGTTGTTATATTCATAGAGAGAGATCTTGAATTTTTTTGATTTTATTTACTTGAATGCTGTTGCTTGATAGTTTGCTGCAGATATTTTCTGTATAGTCCTGGAAATGAACTACATTAAACGAAACTGACGGTACTTAATCTTTTTTGCAGTTCACCATGAAGTTCTCTGCATTGCAATATAGAGGACTTTATGAGGTAACTCTATGAAATGGGTCCACAATGCTTTATTCGGAAAAATGTTTCCAATTAATAACGGCATTTGTATATATTATGCAAGGGGCTATTATAACTGTTCGCATCGTACGTATAACAGTATCCTATTTCAAGCTTTCGAAAGCAACAATCAAGAGCAAAAAACAGACAGTGGGTATGTTATATTGAGCCATAAAGATGGTGATCATCATATTCATATGTACTTCCCTGTGGACAAAATAAAAAGGTGGTTACTAGTTAATAAATATCTCCAAAAACATTATGAGCAAATAGGAGCTATTTTAATTCTGTAAATATATATTTCGCATGCATATTTGGGATTTATTTCTAAAATTTGTTATCTTCCTATGTTTAGAATGCCTTTAATGAGTACTTTTATATCCATCAAATTTATTTTCTGATTATTCCTTCCTCTATACTTCCCATAGAAAAGACTCCTTGAATCCAGTACTGATGTTTCATAAATTATGATAGTACTTACACATAGTTCATCGTCTCTTTGAACGCACTCAATGGTTTATGTCCTGCAAAGCTACTTGTTCTATCTTTAAAAATGAGCGAATGAAGAAAAACTACCCTCGCAGATGGAAAATTACACGAGATAACTGAACTTGAAGTCCATTGTACTTTTGGAACTAACATTCAAGTGCTATTCCCATGCTAGCCTGTAGTATAAGCCTAAATCCACCGACGAACAATGCTCCATACTGTTGCACTGTCACATATTGCGACATCGGAAATCTTTGAACAGTTTGATTAGAACAAAGTGTCTGGGCATGGCCATGCGTAATAAGGATATGACCATAACGATAATGAGTATATGATCATAACGCTTTGTAGAAATATTTATTTTCCTATATTTGTTTCCTCTTAAATTGGTGATTGAATTTCATTTGATCGTAAAAGCTTCCATTTTATACATTTTCATTTAACGTTCTAGGTTGAACGAGCTGCAAAAGATATTGTGGACTTTCAAAGGTAAAATCAGTTCTCTTTATACTAATTTTCTCTGCAGTTGAATAAATAGACCTATGTTAAACAGGCTCTAAAATGTTGGAATTACATGGGAGGAGCATATTTGCCACCCTATAGAAGCAACCTTCTAGACCAATATAATGAAACTCCGTGCCACAGTGAACAGTCCTATTACGTTTCAGAAAATAGCTTATGTTTAATTTTACATCCTGTTGTTCTGCACAATTTTTCCCCAAAATAGAGCTCAATGGTGTCCGCTCTTTGCGAATTTTTTGTTCTGATAAAGAGATTATCGATACTAAAACATTGTTTTAAAATAGATTTGAGTAAAGCGTGGTTGTTACGGACTGCCTCGCTCATGCACGTTTCACTAAACTGCTTGAAATAGACATTTGCACACATCATCCACTCTCAATTTACAGAGCATGTCTAAAGTTTATAGGGACGTAACTTAAAATTATCCATGCAATTTGCTTTTAAAAACTAATCTACATTGTAGAGAAACTATATTTCAAGAATAAAGGTCCTAACATTCTTGATACAAAGATCCAAAGATCCAAAGATCGAAAGATCGAATTTAAGATCCATTAATTGGAATTTAAGACCATGATTCTGAATTTAAGAGCCATTTCGGAATTTGGAATTCAACTCTACTCAAACTCAACTTAACTCAAATATTTCATTCCCAGAACTTTCCCCATACACAAACAAATTAGTACCAAATGCAAATAAATTGTACTAAACAGTACTAAAAAATATTTATTTAGAAGGAGACTGTTTCGCAGCTAACTAATTATGTTCTTAGGGCCTTTTTACATGATCCCGCTTTGCCTGGATATTTCGCCTATGCGGGACGTTTTACAACGCGTTTACAACGCGTTTACGCTCCCAAGACGAGATAAAATTTTTAATTGGCTTCTTACATCTTGTTTGCCAAGATAAGAATTATTGCTATCATTCTTATGCAATTGCTTGTGCAATGATGCTTATGCAATTTTCATCCATAACAGGAGATATATCTTAAAAACGATAATTCCCAATTTTCTTTACGCACGCGTCATAAGCTAGAATAGACCCATACGATTTGATGAAGGCTGAAACCTCTTTGTACTTCACGGCTCTGAAAAACATTTTATGAAAAACCTTTCAAGAAAATTTCTTCCTGATAAACTTTGGAGCCATCTTTATCTCATCATGTTCGACATCAAAAAAAATATACTTTGTAGGTTCAAAAACCACAGAAAAAAACAGAAGATACAACAATAATTCACGAATAATTTCCATGTCAGTTACTTGATCTTCGAAAACACGAAGCTTTCACGTACTCAAAGTGTTTGATTTTTGGCGGGAAACTGGCTCAATCATTGAAAATGTGGTTGAAAAAATGTGAAAAAAATTGCAGCGAGAGGCTATGTCAACAGATCCACCTGAAAACGAATTTTTGCGATTGTTGTGAATCATCGCGGAGCTTGAGCTTTGCAGTGGAACCTGTACAAAAAAGTTGATTTAGAATAGGTATTTCAAATAGACGAGACTTCTCGTGAATATTTCATGGATTGAATTTCTCCAATAGGTGGATGTAATGTTATATATTCCATAAATTGTTGCAGTGCGTTGATATTTTAAGGATTCGTTGGAAATTTTGCCAGTTTACTTCATTTTTTCAAGATTGTGGCCTACGATTTGTATGCGTTCTCGGCGTGAAAACATTTTTGGTTGCTTGTCATAGGTGTTACCTTTTTTCTGGCGCACCAGTTATATGAAGAGAAACATTTCCATGTTTTTCAAGTTTACTAATATTTTCTAATGCTTCTTCCTAAAATTATTTTTCGTAATCAGGTTAGCTGAATATTTCATTTTTAAACTGAAATGTATTACATTTTTCTAAATTTAATATATTCTTTTTTGCAGTTGGACAATTTCAAAATATTCTGAAATCCCAGCGCAGAGCGAACAGGTGAGAATAAATAACATGGTATGTGGAAAATCAGGAGCCTCAAATGTTATTTCGATTAATCTGTAAAATATTAAAAACTCTTTCTGGCCGGCAAGCCTTGCGCGCCGTTATTATGTTGTGTGTTTGTTTTGAATTTGCTTTCATTTGACTGTCAAGAATTGCATTATAGTATAGGTTATACGAGTAGAGCATGTTGGCCAGCAGAACGTTTTTACATTCATTCTCAAGAAGCATATTCAATAGAGATGCCCATAGGAGGACTCCTATATATACATGGTATTGGACTGGTATATGCACTCCTAAATGATACCATTATGCACCGTTATTAAGTTTATCAAGCCCTTACATGCTATAAATGGTAAAACTGAAAAATTTGTGAATCCTTGAACAGCCGTGCAAATATACTTATTAAACCAACATACCAAAACGTACTCATAAAAAACATAACTATTAGGAACTATTAGGAACTATTTGTGTTAGTTGTTGGAGTTCTCTCTGAAAAAATGTGTCTCAGGATTTTAAACGAGACTTTCCTCTATTTCAGTTTATCTCTTTTCTTAAACATATTAAATCAGTCTAACCACTCTTTTAACATGACCGTCTCTGGCCATATTTCTTTCATTTTCTGTACCCCTTTGACTGTTAAGACTTTGTTGATTTGTTTTAGGGGCGCATGAAAGTGGACATTATGTCCCGCTTTGTGTTGAAATTACCTTCTATGCAAGACTTTTTAGACACTAGTTGCATATTTTATACGAAAAGCAACACAGAATGATATTCATCTCCACCAATTTTAACATCCAAACTACTGAAATTATGATTACAGTTAGCAACCCTCAATGTTTAAAACCAAGAATTTTTGGACCTATACACCAAGTTTATATGAGAGTCCCCCTGGGTTGAGAAGTTGTACTTGGGTGATACTCTACGTAGTCATATAAAGAACCATCAAAGTCTCGGTTAATTTCAAAAGAAAAGTTAAAACCGGGAATCGTAAATTGCACTTGCAGATTGTACAAAACGTAGTACGTGACTTAAGCTTTTCATAATATGATATTGTTGAAATCATGTTACCTGTTTTTTATCTATATTAGAAACTTAAATTAATACCATTATATTACTTTGTTGTTTGAAATATGTTTATCGGATTTTAGTGATTAAAATATTTAAGTAATGACACATATCATTCTTCTCAGTAAGTTATCACCCAGATATAGAAATTCTACGTTGTGAGATATTACATAGGAAATTGTGCCGTTTGTGGCATTCAATGATTGTAGGATTTCCCGTCACTTCTACCAGCTGTGTCTCGGAAGCACCATATTATCGTAGTAGAATTAGTAGAGTATTAGTAGAGTACAGCTAACAATAGAGTGGAAAAGAAAATAGAGTATATCGAGCGATTACCGCCAAAAAGACATGAAGTGCAGATAACAAATTTGAAATCTAAAGAGCCAATTTTTGGTCCAGTCTCAATTGGAAGCATTTATTCCAAATCACAATTCTTAAATTTGATGCAAACAGCTAACTTGAAATCTCAAGCTCATTTTGATGGTACTGATGAATTTAAACTCTCAATCTCATCCTCATTTCGAACTAAAAGTTCACACTTGGGTAGAAGTGGAAGCATTATCCCAAAATATCGATTATGAGTTTTTACAGCGGTCGCAGTCTCTCGTTCAAAGATTGCGCCCACGTCTAGCAGCTCTCAGTTCAATCACTGCACTCAGTGCAACTTCAACCACTTTGACCACATCAACTTCTGGGTCAAGCATTTCAGGTATTTTTTTCATCTGAGTCAGGTTCACGTCTAGGTATTTTGGGTATTTCAGGTTCAATTCCTCCAGCAGGTGTAACTCCAAGCAACAGCAGAGGAATGCAAAGATCAGACAGCTGTCAAGCATTAATTCTTGGAAATTATAGAAGACTGTTTGCACCATATCCAAACCCCAAATAATCAGAAACGCAATAACAGCAAATGTTGCTACAAAGATGAAACATGGACACACGAGTTCTTTTGTCTTACTTCTGCTGATCATACATCCCTTGAAAAATGGAATTGCTCGAAGCAGTTTTGGGGAGAAACAAAATTGTGTTTGACCACAATGGAGATGACCAACACTTCAAAATGCTTGAAGTGCATTACTTAAAGATAAAATAATCTGTGGGTTTTGAAATCTTAAGGTCGCAAGGCCGAATAGAAGCTCTCAAGGCAATTGTACCCTATAATTGAAGCAACCGAAATACGGTCTGAGCTTTGTTGATATTACTGCCATTTTAGAAGACTATAATTCTGCTGTAATGTGTGTGTAAAGTGTATGTAGTATATTAGTATGTGACAAAATCAAGCTAGTTCCTGGTTGTTCTGAACTGGACCAAATTTTTCAGATTTTATATTGTTGCAATTTTGATTTTGTGTGAGTTTATTGACTATTATGTTTTTTCCTTGCAGCTGTTATCTCAAGCTGTTACTAGACTCCGCAGAGGGGAGACAAAATTTATAAATGAACTTAAAGAAGATCAACTTCCGCCTTTGAAGAAGTCTTTAATTGATCTTCCTGATGAGTTTGCCGTTTTTGGTAAGGTATATGAGCCATCTTGAATTTTCATTAGCTCAAACAGAAATTGCGCTCATTTTGCCATCAAACTTTTTACAAGTAAGTGAAATAAGCCAGCTAAAAGCTGGCTAATCCTCTTGCGCCGAAGGCTCAGTAGAGGTGGGTGTTTGGTGGCTACGCCCTGTTTTTTCCAAGTAAATATGGCCATGCTCCTAATTTCAAAAACGAAAATTGGTCTGCCATTATAGAATTAATCACAATAATTAACGTTAACTACAAAACAGAGATAAAATACAATTTTGTAGTAAACATTTTTTTTTATTTATAATAAGATCTTAAAAATAAAGATAGCTGAATAATTCAGAAGCATTGCAGCAGGGGAATACACTTTGTCGTCGTCGCAAAACAAGTCATTAATTGCTCTTTGTCGTCGTCATGAGGCTAGACCTTTGTCGCCGTGAGTTCACAAATATTTTTCTAATTATAAAATCTGACCTGTTTTGGTTTAATGCAAATTCCAAGAAACGTGCCTTAATTCATCTATTAAACAGGAACATGTGATCGATTTGAACAGATACCTAATTATCAGAATTTCATTGAAATTAGGTTATGATTCCTCTATATTAATACTTAAACTTATATTATTACAAATATACAATAATTGAAAAAAGTTACAAAAAATAGTGTAACTTTCTGTATATTGATTTTATTCACTTATTTGATGTTATATTTATGTTTTGTCAATTAAAGCTCATATTTTGAATCGTTATGACTTTTTAATAAAAACGTTTTGGGAGTATCATGAGCCTTTACTGCACTGTGAAGTTCAATACGCAGTAGAAATAAATATCAGTGCTCTACCCCTGTCAATAAATTAGGTGATTGTGACCACCGGTTAGCAAACATTTTTTGAAAACGTTTCTGAAAAGATGTAGAAAGGATAGAAGTCACAATGTTACGGGTGTGTAACTATAACTTTTACGGAATAGACCTATTTAACAATGACATATTTTGGCTATTGAAAACGAGGCGCGAAAAAGTAGTGAATTATACATTTTTCAGTCGATCCTTGGTTATTTTTCATTCTATGGAAGAATTTAATTCCATACTGCCTGGACCAAAGACTTGTTTGAAAGACTTGGGGGAACTTTTCAGGGAAAGAATTATAGGAAATACTCAAATGTTTACAGGGAGAAGAGACAAGACAGCGTGTACTGTAAAGACCGATTTCATTTTCTGTGCTTAATACGCAGTGTTTTGCAGTGAAAAGACAAAGAAAAGACAACGACAATAACGAGTCTGACGATTTAAACATCTCTTCCCTTTACAGTCTTTCCTGTGACGAAATACCTTTAACCTACGAAGCAATTTTCAACAACAAGCATTGTCGACATCTTCCTTGTTGGGGATCGGATTTACGTGGAGGAAACCTTGCAAGAAATTCTCAAAAAGTTTAGACTAAATTAAATTATATCTAAATTTAGATGTAACTAATAATGGGAGGAACTGCAAGGCACAAGAAAAGGGTTTGAAACCTACATCAAACTCAATAGGAGATGGAAAAACTTTTTTTATTTTTTTTTCCATGCATAGTTTTAGAAACCCTCTTGTTAAAACTTGGCAGAGTTGGATCACTATCTATGGACCAGTAATTTTTGCAAAGTATGACAAATACTAATGATCAAATTATAAAGGCTTTGTTATTTTATTTTTCATCATCAAAGCCCCAAAATACAAAAAAACATGTTGATGGATGGGAGGTTAAGTGAAGTAAATTAACAACAATTTTCACATGAGCATCAAATTTCACATGGGCATATATACCCGCTATGTTCTGCTCCATTACTAATTTTTGTTTGCTACTAACCCTTTTTATTTCTTTTTTACCTATTATAACTTTTAATGTTTTATAATCTGCTATAGATTGTTGAATGTTGTGCATTATATAAGACATTTGAATTGAAAATGCCTCCAATAACTTGTATAGTGATATGTGCCATGACATAAGGCCCCCATGGACCATATTGCTGATTTTACCTTTTTTGTTTGTATAAAAAGAGTGTATTATTCATTATTTGTCTATTTTTTATTATCCTCAATATGAGATGTTACTAACAATGACATAAAAGTTGTTAAGAGACAACATACTGTAAATAGTTGATTAGAAATTGGATACAATGTTAATGGTTAAACTCCATCGAGAATGTGATTTTTTTTTAATTCTTCCTATTGCTCTCTCCGCATGAATGCAAACAGAAGCAATGCAGGCTGTTTCTTTGCTTTCTGTTGGCATCATTTGGGCTTTTGTGCCTTTGGAGGGTCGAATATCTAACGTAACACAGCTGGAAAAATATCTTGTATGCCAAAGCCGTCTTCAAGCAAAGAAAATATTATCACCATCTTCAAGCAAAGAAAATACTACAGCTAAGAATTTTATATGTGTTGTGGTGCTTGTACTTAGACCACGTTTCAATGGAAGATGAAACAAATAAACCAACTTCAATAAAATTAAAACCGTATAACAAATCGTTCTATTATGGAAAGAGTGTTTATTTGACCTGGCTTTGAAACAATTTTTCCTGGTAAGAAAGTTTCTGTTTTTCTCTCATCTTTTGTCAAAGACTCTGTCTGGACCCCAGGAGTAGAAATCTCTGTTGATATCATTCTCCGAAGAAGAAAAAAAATTACCAACAGAAACAGAGAATTCTTCAACAACTGGTAAAAAATCAAAAGAGGGAAGTTAATGTTCATGCAAATGGGAGACTGATTTTTCATTTTTATTCATTTTACATATTTATATTCATTTAACATAAACTGATAGGAGCTTTGGATGGTTTCTTCTGTAGTCCAAAACACAACAGAGCTTGAAAAAGATTAAATATTTTTGAACAACCCTAGAGAGAGACATCAATGGATTGGGTTTGATGTCTCCTTTAGTAAATTGCTTTTCACACAGGAAAATAGAAATCGGCACCTTGAAGCCATCCATTCCATCTACCCTTTTCAAGAAACTACATCAACGAAAGTTTTCAGAACTTTTTGCGGGAACCGAAGAAAATGTAGGCCACTTTGCGTTCCATCCACTTTGTAAAAAGTAATATAAAAACTTAATGATGCACGTTGTTGGCCAAGAGATCACTTCTTTTTCTTGTTATTATCACTTCTGTCCTCTCGCTCATCTTTTTTTTTTTACGTTTTACGATAAAAAGAAGATAAAATCTGAAAATGTGCGTTCGTTTATGTTGTAAAAAGAGATGTTTAGATGATCGGAACATCTCTTTTCTCGTTTTCAATTTCGTGCCTCGTTTTCAATCGACAAATACGTCAATGTGAAATAGGTTTATTAAACTGGGATGGGGTAAATCTTTTATGACTTTTTACGAACCTATGAAAATTCTTCTACGAGTTTTGTAAACTATGTAAAATTTATCTTTGAATGTGAGTTCTCTTCCACTGGAGGTGGGGGAGGGGGGAGAGAATGCAAAATAACAATAAAATACAACTTGCCACAAAAAAGAACCAACAGATAAATAAGCGTAAAATAATGAAGCAATCGTCGAGGGGGACGAGGAATACGCAAATTGCCATAAAAATCAATATTTCCAAGAGTCAAAATATTTTTTGAAATATTTTTTGAAACCTTTCTGCTTGATGCCCATATTAGCAATAAATATAGCGTTCCCATATTAGCAATAAATATAAATATAAATATTTTAACATAATGTATTAATTAAACCACAGAAATATTTGATATTTTTTTTATCCATTTTCTACCTCAGAAAGCAAATAGGTTTATTGTTTTTGTTTAGGAATGTAAGTCACTCATCACTGATTGGTATACAAAGGGAGAGGTCAGTATACTATGCTTTTTGAAATTCCAAAATACTGCAATATTTTGTGTGTGAGCAATATGATTAATGATATATTTCTAATTCTCTTGTCGCAATGTTTTAAAGAATTGAGTCACCAACTTGGTATGCTAAATTTAATTTCCTCTTTCTAAGCTACTCTCCAAAAGCATGACATCAACAGTCTCACAACTAGTTATAGTTTTGCTGCAAAAACTGTCCTAGTTTGCTTTTGTATCAAGAAACGTGTCTTAATTCATTTATTAAACATGAACATGTGATGGATTATGAAAAATACCTAAATACCAAATTTTAGGGGAATCAGGTTATGATTCCTCTTTACTAAGACTTTAATTTATATTATTATAAATAAACAATAATTGAAATGATGTATCTTGCTGTACATTGATTTTATTTACTTATTTGATGCTATATTTTTTTATATTTTTATATATTTTTATGAAATCATATATTATATTTTTTGCTAACTTATACGTTACTTTTAAATTATGTGCTATATAGCAAAAGATAGAGAATCAAAAACTAAATTTACACTCGCCAATTTTAGGTTTGTCTAATCATATACGCTTATTTAGAGCTGTAAAACATAATGCTCACGCGAAGTTTTCTGAACAATTAAACTTTATGAAAAGTCAAAAGGTTTCAGCCCCTTGACTATTTTCAAAAGAAATACATTTCAAAAAAACCAACTGGGTTAATTAAGGTCTGCTTTTTTGCTGCCTTTAATTTTTGCTTTAACACAATTTGAAGTGTTTTCAATTTCAATATCTTGGTGAACATAGAATCGACTTTTGAGAAATTTGAAGCACACTTTAAGTTAATGTATCTAGTTGGGAATGTAGCGCCATGATCGCTCAATGTTGTACTCTTTTCAATATTTTAATTAAAATGGCGACACGTTTTTTGGGACACCGGTAGTATGTATATAATTAGATACGTTTCTTTATCGCTTGACATAGTCATAAAAAAGCTTTTTAATATATTAAATAAATTAAAATTTTTTCTTATGACTATGCTTGGGCTTTTTCCCCTAGACCTAGTTTCAATTAACTACAGATTTCATGTGAAGGACAAGAAGAGACAATAGTTTGGCCCGTTCTATAAGAGGGACGTTCTATATAGCATTCTTGATGTAACACCAAAGAAAAAAGTCGCAAATTGCTAAATAAGGGGAGCGAGGGAGGATTAAAGTAAAAAAATGTTCATATACTATTCTGTCTTATGTTCAGAACATCTTCGTTGCTGGTTTCACTTGCAGAAACTTCAAAATATCGAACCATCGTTGTTGCTAGTTTCGCTGCTTGAACTAAACATTTTCACTAACATATACAAAACTACACTGCTCCCCTTTGTATGTTTGCTGTCACTGAACAATTCTTTTAGAAAAATGTGTCAACAAACATTTTACGTCACAATCCAGCAATCGTCCCGGACCACCGGGATACATTTTTGATAATGAAGCAAGGATTTAAATTGCCAATAGCATAGTTTCTGGTAATTTTAAAGAATATGTCCTTGCATTTTCGTATTCAGAGACCTAAAATTTGCTTAAAAACTTGAAAAGAAATTTTGTTCAAAATACCAAATCGGATCTTAGTTCGACGGTATCTTCTATTATGAATTAACGTCAAAAAATGTTCGTATACTATTCCGCTTTTGTAGGTTTTAGATGAAACTGCTTTAGAGCTATCCTCTATTTTTGCTTTCCATTGAGAATAGTAATGTGTTCTGAGTTCTTTTGTCATGACAGGTTTTGTTATAGTTTTTATTTGTGTGTTAGTTGTGTTTATTCTCTGTAATGTAATTGCTGACAGATTTGTGTTTGACACGAATGTTGGATTATCAACTTGGTCTCTTAATTGAAAATAGTACATCAAAACAATTTGAAAATGGTTTGTAA
The DNA here is from genome assembly GCA_036873815.1 of Phacellophora camtschatica. Lineage (NCBI taxonomy): Eukaryota > Metazoa > Cnidaria > Scyphozoa > Semaeostomeae > Ulmaridae > Phacellophora > Phacellophora camtschatica. Next base: position 13,243 of record JAYJMH010003109.1, on the reverse strand, counting down.
GGCGCTTGTATACCTAGAAGAATACTCCAAAACTAACTGCAAGTTTAAAAATATTAAATATACAGTGAATAATTTTATAATGAATAATTTCTGCAAAAAATTCTTTTGCTGCATTATTCCTGCTTGACTTGTTTGTGAATGTTGTACAATTTAAATTTGTAACTGTTCTAGAATGAAGATGCCAATCCTAAAAACATGATACAAAAGCTTACTGAAGGAAAATTGGCTGAAATTTTCATTCAAGATGATCTACGAGGATGTATAGAAGACAATAAGGTGAGCTTTCCAAATAAGGGTTGCTGGAAAGGAATTCACATTTAATACTGTGAGTTCCTGACTTTCTCAAAATGTTTTAGTACAAGTTTGGTAATAGTTTCATGAGATGTAAAGTTTCCTTACTTTTCCTTTCTGGAGTTTCCTTGCTGGAGTAAAAATGTCTGTACGGCAATTTTGTTGCACACTTCTGTGTAAATGAATAAGAAGAAAGCAACTTAGCTAATGATAATTTTTTCTTGGAGCTACGAATTGATGTCATCCAAACATTCCAAGATTTTTTTTCTTTTTCATTATGAAAATTAGTTAATTTATTTACTTTGAAAAAAAAAACTACTACTTACAGAAAAAAACTAAATACGAAAGACCCAAACAAATATTTACCTTTTCAGTTCTTGCTGCTTTAAAATATTAATTGAAATAAATATTTCAAATATAGCTAATAATATTTTATTTGCTTAAAGGTCACCTTCACCCAAAATTTTTAATTGCACTTTCTGTTAGTGCATTTCATTTCCGTTCCGGTTTTGCGAAAAATTTCGAACCATGTTCGAGCAAAACACAACATAAAAGCGCCTGGGTCGAGGGAAGCACAGCCATGAATCCAAACGCACAGCACAGCCACGAACACAAACTTAGTCTGGAATTTTTATCATCTGAAGCTTATCAGACGTGGGATAAAAAACATACTTACAATTCAGAATTAATGCGTTCCATATCATCATAGAATTTACATTTATGTCAAGAAAGGCATATACTGTCATGTGATTCGATTTGATAACATTTATACCCCCCCTCCCCCCCTAGAAGTAGTGAGCTAACGGCACTTGGGTTCGCCTTGCTTTGGATCCATCATCTTCCGTCACGGGGCTAGTCACTCTAAAATAAGAAGAGGTTTGACTCATTGTTCTCCTGTTCCTTCTGCTCATCAACTCAAACAACCAGATTTTTAGAGGATGTGATTGCACTTAGGAACAGCAAATGAATACCTATATAAATGTAAAACTACATAAGTAAGAAATTCAACTTTCATGTGGTTGAGCTGATGCTGCCGACTTGTGATTAACCAAAGCAGGCAGAGCGTTGTATCTCTCTGTCGCACTCACAGGTAGGTAGGCCATTTTACTTGCTTGATAATTTTTCTCACGCGAAAAACTCTTGTTGTCCTTGTGAGCTTCCGAGTTTTATCTCATGTCATATCTGCTAGTGAATGCAAGTTTTCCAACCTGGAACGCCAAGCCCTCCTGCAGTGAAGTAACCTCTTCGTTTTTTATTTTATTCCGCACCACCATGGTTGGCACCAGAATATCACCCATCATATTTATGTATGGTTTAAAAAAGAACAATTTTCTTAAAAAGAATTTTCTTATAGATCGGAAAATAACCTTCGTACATACTCTATTTTGTTCCCGTCTCCCTTCAGGAAAGGCTGGACGCAGTCTGTTAGGAAGACGGCTTTGAGCTTTTGTCGCTGATATAAACTGGATGGCAACGGCTGTCAGCCTCAGGGCGCAGCATTGCTATTAGAATTCACATTCGAATAGCTAAAGTGCTTTACGTGATTTTGCATTATGGCAAAGCAGAAAGGACTCGAAAACATGCAATAATTGACTCAATAAAATGTTAGAGGACATTTACAATGTCCTCAAGTCGTATAATACTATCTGAAATTTGGTGTCTTCATTTCTAAAAAAAGAACATAAAATAAAACATTTCTTTCTGTTGGCAATATGAAACTTGTGGAAAAAGACAAAGAGATGCTCTACAAGTGGGAGAAAGGTTCGAGATGTTTATGATTGGCAGTTACATAAGTTACAAAACAGTAGTATTTACTCGAAACATGTTTAAAAACGGACAGTTCCAGCTGGAGTGTCGTTTGATTATTGTTGCTATTAGATATGCTATTAGACTACAACACGCACGAAGGTCATACTTGCTGCGAAAGTGCGAGGAGAGCTGCTAACTCTCTGTAATTCCAAGCAAAGGCAAAAGGAATCACGAGGTGTGATCACATCGAGAGGAAGTCACCCCGATGGGCCTCCCTGCGCCAAGTGAAGAAACCCATACCTCGTGAGATAGCAAGTGTATGTGCCTGAAACTGAAAGGTTATGTAAAACCCGTGCCCCCTGCTGGAAGCAAGTCATCTCGAGACTTTCGCGGGCTAGGCACGTTAAATACGATAACTCACTCACCATTCCACTGCGACTGACTAGTACTTTCATTTGATATGTATTTTTTAAATTTATGCTAATGTTAACTAAATTTAATATAAATGACATTGATTCACACTTATGACGTGATTGCTCAAAGTAAAAATGCTGAAATGGAGATAATTTAATACTGCAAATAAGCTAGAAAGGGAATACTCATATTAAAAAAGAAAATCTAGCACTAATGCTAGATTTATAAACGTCTGTTTTTGCCATTTAAGGGCATATATGATTTATTATTCAATTTACGGAAATTTATTGTGCCAAGGCTGATAGAAATTCAATTCAATAAAAACATACGTAGTAAACTGTTGCATAAACTGCTCGCATGAACACATTTGTTCGGACAAAAGAAGCGAGACAGTGACAGCGAGAAAAAGGACATGCAAAATGGTATCCATCGATGATATGGCGACAATAGTTATTTCGGCAATTGGAAGTTTGTACTGATTGCAATGAATCAAGAAAATATTCTTTTTTTTAGTTTTCAACGAAAAAGAACATCTTGATTGTCATGATAAATCTGATCTTATGCTGCAATAGAAACATTTTGGATGCTATTTTGTTTCGTCTCAATGTTTGCCTGTCGATGCACCATATGATGTTTTTACTTGCCATTTTGAAGGGTGCCTTGAAAAAAAATGTTTTTCATGGGGATGAATTGAGTGAATGGAGAAAGTTTATGGAGTACGTATTTTTCATTATTAAATAAATAGAACAAATTCTTTCAAGTTGTTGTTTTAATTAGACATTTTGTGTTCTTTCTTATCCTTAAATTCTACAATAACCTATCAAAGCAATCAGAAAAGAAAGACAAATAGAAATGGAGGGTGAAGGCTATTCTCCAAATTTCAATTTCCGATGAACTTTTTGCGGCATTATATAACTGCATTTGCACCAAAGCACAATTAAGCTGCAAAGGACCTGGAAGTATTTTAATTAGAATGCCAAGGTATGCAAGTATGCTGACAATATGAGCCTTTGTGCAAAGTCTAAGAACCTTACACAGCTGAGCAAGGTTACCAATATGACTACACAGGCCAGAAAACTTTCCCGGAGTCTTTTTCTGACTTAATTCGAGAAATGTTGCTTAAAGATTATTTAGACATTTTAGTTCTCAGATTATATTTAAATATATTCTGATATATTTAAATATAGATATATATTAAATAAATATATAATTGTATTCGGATTATAGTCTGCCTTTGTCTTAGAATAGTCCTAAGCATTGAATTCCGAGCCAATTCTACTAAATACGACAACAAAAGTATGTATATTTCTCAACTTAAACCCTTACATAAAAACAGACCAAAATTAAAATGAAAGTTCAGTGCTAAACAATTTAATTTATAAAAGCATTACTTTTATTGCTGAATTGAACATAATTCAGTCTCTTTCAAAAATCACCCTTTCAAAATTCAATAGGTACCCATTTTGCGCAAGAAAATATCTTGAATTAATATTGAAAAAAGCAACGGCCAGTCTACCCTGGGATCCAAGGCCTCAACAATTATAAATAATAAAAGGAAAAATATATATAATATATGAGCAGAGTGGAAATAAGAGATAAATCAATATTTTTCTTGATCTTTTTTTATCTGAAGCTCTGGATTCATTATATGGCCAATCATTTCCGTATGTTTTTGATACATATTAACTACTTTCACTTCTGAAATGAAATCAGAATCTATTTCAAAATTCTGACACCGATTCCTTACCTGCGTTTTACTGACCTGTATGACCTGCGTTTTGCACATGCCGCTGTTTCGTCGTTTTTGAAATTGCTTAAACAAACAGTACAAAATAAAAAATATTTCGTCCAACATGCGATCACAAAAATTGCTATATGGCATATTCATAAAAATGGCATATAATAGATGTTTTGCTTATGACGGCCTCAAATGAATCAGAGCTGTGGAAAATATTGTGGTCTGCAGGCTCGAAATATTATGTTGCTTGGGAAGCTAGGTTCGTGTTTTTTTTTATTTTTGTCTGGAATATTATTATCATATTGAAAGATAAGATTTAATAGCGAATTTAACTGGCTTTAATTTAATACCAATTGCCAGATATTATTTCATGTCTTAAGGGAGTTACAATATTTTTGCACCCGGAACAGAATATTCCAAAATTACCTTTGCCCAAAAGTGTTAAAAAAACATTTTGATTTACTGTTGTTATGATTTTCCGTGACTTTTTTATATTTTGCATATGGCTATGTATATAATTTTAACATTTTATCGTCTTCTTTTGATCCTTTTGTATTTACTTTCGATTTTGTTTGATTTCTTTCTCCTCTGATTTCTTTTTCCCACCTTCGTATATCACCAGATCGTTTAAATTATTATTATTTTCCTTTTCAAAAAGACAATTTGAAGGCAAAATGAATTCTCAACTGGATATGTTATTTGAACAAAACAAGAAGATTACAAGATTTTCATTGCAAGTTCCACACCCTCACTTCAAGGATCGATCTCTTCTGGAAATAGCTAATGATATCCAATTTTCAACTTTCATAAAGAATTTAAATACCCAATTACAGATTGAGGACCAATGGAAAAAAAAGGTAGAGTAGGGCTTCTCAAGGATATTTGTTGAAACAGATACTAACTGTGATTTTATAAATTGTGATATAGACAATAACTCAAAGGACTTTTTACATCTAATTGAATTCTATAACTTCAAACAATATAATTGCAGAACGGAGACGTGCTACTATAAACCAATACATAATCAATGATTATATTGTGGCAACAGCTCCCATATATTTTAGAATCAGGTGTTTGCAAAATCTCTTTGAATTATCTCTTTATCGTTTCTTTGTAGGAATATTCTGATTAAGGACAAAAAAGATCCTATCAAAATTCTTCTAAACGATCATCATCTTAATAACAATATCCTCTTGAATAAATATCGATCTCGATTCCGCCGTTGTGACTCCACCATCGACTAATTGATGTCAATCGTTCATTCAATATGTACTCCTCTAGGTTGTAATCCATCCCTAGATGTTCGTTCAGCCTATCTTGACATTTCAAAAGCTTTTTATAATTTTTGGCACAAAGGTGTTATTTTTTCATTTACGTCGATGTAGAATTTACAAAACTTTTTCCTTCTATTAAAAATTACCTTTATTGTCGTCTGCAAAGAACTCTTCTAAATAGTAAATGTTCATAATTGACGGTTAAGCAGGTGTACCACAATGGTCCATTCTGGGTCCACTATTCTTTTGGCTATTATTAACGACCTTAGTGAAAAATTTTAGTGCAACGTTAAACCTTTCACTTTGATGACCTAAACGTCATGACCTAAACGTCATGACCTAAACGTTAACAACAGATGGCTAATAAATGGAAAATATCTTTCAATGCAGATCCTACATAAGAAGCAACTGTGGTCACTTTTTCGAATATGTCACTTTATCGTTTTTCTCTTAAATGTATCAAAGACAGTTCAAATTTACCTTGAATATAAAAGTTATCTTCCATTAAAATACAATTCGTCACCATCAAGTCCCATCCTCCAATATATTTTAACTCAATGAAATATACAAATTGTAGTCACAGTTAGATTATGTTTTAGTGATGTTATATAGTATAGCCTACAAATAATGTCTCTTTCTTTCAACAGCATCTAGTTAACTAATCCGATGAGAAATTAGAGACAGTACAATGTTTCCCTGCATTTGCAGTTACCAGTTCTTAAAACTTTACATCTCTTGATAAACTATATAGTGACCTCAGTTTGGGATCGGACTACACAATGCTTCCAATACTTATCCGCCCGAGTAAACTCATAAACCTTACAGGCAACCTTTGGTGTGGCAAATGAATGCAAGGACAGAAGGTGTATGTCATGTTTTTATCATTAATGCCTAGCAGTGTGGATTAAACTTGATCATGAAATAAAACTTTCCTCTTCTGTTAGCCCTTCCCTAGTCCGCCCTCCTTAAAACGGGTATATGGAGTGTATGATCCTAAAGGCTTTGCAATATTAACTCAATTTCAAATTTGGTTTAGCATGCTTAGCCTCCACAAATCCAAATGATACTCTAAACTCCTTATGCCCAATAAGTGATAGAATATAAGATAGTTTCTGTACTACCTTGCATTTAATGAAGAGCGAAAAAATCTTCCTGATATCATAAAAGCAATACTGACGCGATATGGTCTATCACATCATATCAACAGTTAGATTCTTTAAATTATTATGTATGGCCATGATAAACTATCATTTTTTTCAAACAAGAACGTTTTTAATGCTACATTGGACTATATACATACTACAAACCGTTTTCAATCGTTTTTCTTTCCCACTTCTTGCGAAAACCACCGTAATGCTTCTTTTCTTTGTTTAATCTATTTGTTTAATCTATTTTAACTTGTGAACTTCATAATATTTTGTAACTTCATATTTTTAATAGATGTTGGTTTATGCTATCATAAGATGTTGGCTTTTGTTCCTTTTTATCCTTGATCACCACACTAATACGTTTTTTTTTCTCTATATTAGGGAGTGGAACTTGCACGGGTGTGACGAGTCTAAGGTCACAGAGTTGCTATATGTTGAAAAGCCTCCCGTGGCATCGTTTTTGTGAACAATATTGGTCTTGCAAATTTATAAAAATACAGAAGAAGATCTTCTTCTAGACAAATCTTAATCTTTCATTATTGATAATAGATTTATAAATTGATATTGCATTTATTTTGATTTTATTTCTAGTCAATGAAACTCGAGCAAGGTAGAAGATATATGAGTTGTTGTACAAGAGTAAAAAATTCTATCTATAACCTCTACACAACCATCTCCAGTCCTTTTGGAAAACTTGCTGTAAACATGGTATTATTATTATGTATATTTGTGCTACTAGTTGATAAAGAAACTCTCACAAGGTAGATGAAGCGATTAATTGAATGTTTTTTTCCTTTCCTTTAATGTTATTACAGCTTATTTAAACATGTTGTAACATTATAAGTCCACTTCTTTGTAAATGTATAAAATCAATAAGTTTTGAATTAGACTATCCAATGGCGGATTCAGGATTTATATTGAGGGGTGCTCTACGAGTTACCCCTCGAAAAGTGGGGGCTCCGGGAGCTTGCCCCCGAAACTTTTTATAGAGGCCATGCCCTTTTGTCGACCGGAAAAGCCCTTTAAAAAATAGAAATGCTCATTTTAATATTAACTACAATTCTCAAAGTTTAACATTTAACAAATCAAATAGAAAGTACTAAGAAAGGAATCTGTTTTCAGATATAGGATTTTATCTCAACAAAACATATTTCAACAACAAAAACGCAGCATCAAAGAATACATCAATTAGAATCTAAAATGCCTCTAAATATATTTGATGTCGCGTACATTTTTGATGCCTTTTCAGTGAAGGTCTTCAAAGTTCAAGTTGTGCGTTGTTCTCAAACTAAAAGTCGTGCAGAATAGCCTGTTGAAAACTTTTTATGCGGGGGAAAACGGGTACTGCTATACATAAAAACGGGTACTGCAATACATAAAAACGGGTACCGCAATACATAAAAACAATGCCATGTGTTTTATTTAACCTCATTTTCAGGACGAGCCTGTGATAAAACGGATGCTGCTACACATAATAACTATGGCATGCGTTAAATTTAACGCTATTTTCAGGTCGAACCTATGAAAAAACGGTCACTGTGATACAAAACAACTATTCCGTGTATTAAGTTCAGGCTATGTTAACGTCATATAGGTATTATAGGTTGGGGGCATACACACAGAAAGAAAATACTTGCTGAACATATCCAACTATAATAACTACAAAACTGTGAGAAGTCCAATTTTTTGTAATGTTTGTTTGATTTATAATATTGTGTGTTGTTGTGTTATTAAATTAAGTAAACGAATAACTTGAATAATAGGATAATAGCCATAATAGCATTCAGTAATCTTTCCAATCACACTTAAAAGAGCAACAACACAAACAAATAAAGAGAAACTAAATTTTGTTGCTACATTTGTAGCTTCTGCAATGACAGTTGGGACTCTAATGTTTTCAAAAAATTGGCTTGATAGTGCAATAGAAAATATAGAATTCTCATCAACTGGCTCAGGATTTTGAACATGGACAGAAAGAAAAGGATGATCTGCATAATATTCAGATTGCATAATAACACACAACACATGTGAGACATCTGAGGTCAAACATATATAATTTGATTGCCAATTAATGAAACAGATGCAGAATTAAAAAGATAAGATCCATTGGGTATTGCCCTAATAAAACAGGCAGAAATATATTGCTGTTTCTACTTTAAGAAAGGCAAATAAAAAAGAACTTTCTGTTTCATCCCACATCCACCGCACACATATCTCAATACATAAGTTTAGGCATAAAATGTGCAAAAACCAATGGCAAACCATTTTCAATATAAATAAATTGGCCAATTTTTGCATTCAACGATTAGATTTGGCATTATGATATAAATAATATTATTATGTGTATACATTTACAATTTTAGTTATGCACCTTAATATTTGGTTTGTCAGTTTAATTATTGCTACAAAATTTGTCTCTATAGAACATAAAAGTTGTCAGTAAAAGTTAATCTTTTCTGCTCTTTTAAAAGACATAATTAAAATATAATTTAAAATTAACAGACCATGCATAAATATATACAATAAAATTGTATACCCTTTAGACAAACCCCTTTTTTAGGATAGTTTTCAAATTCCAAGCTTTAATTAAACATTTTAATATTTCCAGTTTCTCATTCCATCTATTTGGCAGTTTTTATTGTATACAAAAATTAATATTTGAACCCTTTCTTTTGTACAAAAGAACATAATTGATAAATACCTTCTGGAGATCAAATAATTATAAGAAAATTAAGAACAACTAGGTCTACTGTAAGTGAAAACATGTCTAGTCTCAGTCACTCAAATTCAAGATTTTCAAAAGTTACCTTACCTACTTTATTTATTAAGAAATATATTGGATATGTTGTGGTTAGAATCTGTTTTTTATTTAAATTTACCATCGCAACAGTTTTATGACTGAGGAAAAAACTGCATTTAACTTAAAGAAAAAATAAGATCTGGAGAAAAGTTTATTTATTTTTTTGGATCTAGCTGATATGATAGATTGATTGATGATAGACCTTGACCTTGACCTCAATCTACCATAAAATACGTCCGGTAAATGTTGAATGTTTCATAAGAAAAGAATGATGAGTATAGCCATTTACTTCACAGGCAGTAGTTCTCCAGCTCTGCTCTTCTCGCACAAAGGGAACTGCATCCTTAAATCTCACAAACACCCACCGGGAACCTGTCTGTGGGGACGTCAATATTTTGCTGGAAACATCCTTACATCTTTTCGCCTTCTTCTTTTTTCCAATCGCTTTATTTTTGCCAATTGGGAACGTCTTCTGCTGCTCAAAAATGTTCTCACATGCTCTAAACAGGATACCTTAGATTGCAACAATCCTCCATGTTTCGCGTCAAGCGTAATGCTGTCATCCACAGTGAGACAGTGGACCTACTGCAGGAGCGTGGCAGCCATGTTGGTTGGTCCGGTGCTCTCTCAAACTTTTGAGCAACCTTGTGAACGAAAACCAAGCTTGCTTCTTTCAATTTGAGCTACCCTAATATTACGATTTGATTGGTTAAAACAATGAAATTTTAAATTTGAGGTTGCTCCCGCGTAATCTGAGCAACCCTCTATGTGGCAAATTTCATTGCCCCATAGCACTTTTTTAAAATCCCATGCCAGAACCAAAGAAGCTTGATGAAGGGGACTTTCTGCGCGTGTAAAATCTGCAATCAAAATTTCACAGATTAAATATATGTAAAGTAATAACATTCTTATTTGTGTTCTCTTGAAAAGTTCTTGGTAGACATTACCAAAACATTGTCTCTAAAATACAGAAATTTTGTACTCATTTGTAAAAAGAAGAGTTTTAGTAATATTTTCCTTGGAAAATTGACGGGTGCTTGAGCAACCTGAGCAACCTGAGATGAATAACTTGTAACCTATATGGGCACCTAAGTTTAATTATGAGCATAATCTGACGGTAAATACTTGGTCAGGGTGGTTATAAAACTCTTTTTCTAACTTATCTACGTCTATTGGTGTTAATTTTGCATTAAACGAGACTACACTTTTACTTTTGGACAGGTTGCTTTGGGCCTGTACTGAAATTGTGGCAATGTTTGTGGGGATGATTTCCTCTACAGTTAGGGTAATTACAGAGGTGGGGAAACGTGGATGGATTAAAGGGGCACCTAATACATCTGGCACTGAAGAAACATGATTTCTTGTCGAAAATATTTTCTTACCCAACTCAAAAGGTGACGGAAATAACATTTACCCAACAATTTTAATGTTGAAAATATTTACCCAACCCCTACTATAAACGGATTCGTTCTCATGCGGCCCAAGTTATTTGATGCCATTTTGAAAATCGATCTCAGGAGATGGCGAGTTTAAAATTCATAGTTCTGCAGTCGTAAATACAGCCTCTTTCTCAAGTAGAGTTAACGGTCATGTTCCTCTCGGGTTTGGAATGTTATGCATGACATGACACTCCTTTGGCGGGGACTCATCCTGTTTTCCCGTGGTTGCGCATAGTGCTGCAGCAGATCATAAAAACATAGCTGACAATCCATCAGAACAAGTTAGATTTGATGAGTGGTTGGAATCTAGTAGGCTTAGTGAATATACAAAGGGCTGAAAGAAATCTGTTTTGACAATATTAGTATGCTCATGTTAATGGAGACCACTGAGGTAATTGAAATGATTCAGATCATTGACATGAATAAAAATGGTCATAATCTCAAGCTGACAAAATGCATACTCATATTGAAGTCTCCTTGTGCAAAGATAAAGATTCAACATTCTGTCATGCAGAATGCTGCAGAAAGGGATGCAGAAAGCAAGCCAGCACAGTCAACTGTCCCAAAACTCTCAAGTCTTTCTTTTTAAGGGTAAATTTGCTTGTCAAAAGCTAAAAGATACTGTTCCTTCCCGTAATACGTTCATGGTAATGTCATTTATATCCAACACCAAAGACAGACAGATTAATGTTGCTCAATGAAATCACAAATGAAATATATGAATTTGCCTGTGTGGTAAAGCAAACACAATTTAAGGATTATCTAAATGGTCAAGGACAATTTCGCAGGAATGTGATGCAGCAGATAGAAAAAATACTGACATCAGTATGGCAATGTTATGAGAAAGGTATTATACCAAAAGAGAACATCCAATTGTGCAGATATTCTAATATACCAGAGGATCCTAACGTGAAAGACCTGAGCCATGTCAAAAAAGCACTAAAGCATGTAACAGCCACTATTTTATGCTGAATACGCAGAAGAAATTACTTAGAAATAGACTGTCAACAATTGCTCACAAGGTGCACTTGTGGGCAAAGAATGAACATGATGCTATTCAAGGATATATTGCAACAACAAAGGAGCTTCAAGGAAAGGTCATTGTTCTTGAAAACAATCTAAACTACATCATGAAGACACTTGATAAGAAAATTAACAAATCTGCAATAGCAAGTTTTGAAGACAGTAGCGAAAAGAAAAGACAAAAGGAGCAAAAAAGCAAAACCAAAAAGAAGAACAAAGTCTGTTACTCCAGGGAAGATAGGTTGCTCCTGCCAGTAGAAACTATTGATGACAAAGATGAAAACAAAGTAAACACTGAAATTGATAATGATGATGTTGATGATGATGATGATGAAATGGATAATTTTGGACATTAAGCATTTTGTATTAATTAGTGGAAAATTTTGTTTACCCAACTTCGAAATTGCATGAAAAAATCGGCACCCAACCTTTTTATGTCAGAAAATTTCTTCTACCTAAACTATTTCTCTTCAGTGCCAACCACTAGTGACCTATCTTCCCTCGAGGAACAGACTTTGTTCTTCTTTTTGTTTTTGCTTTTTTGCTCTTTTTGTCTTTTCTCTTCGCGACTGGCTTTAAACCCCTCTGTAAAAAATGAACGGCCCCTTATAGCACAAAGATGACTGATTCAGTTCATGTTTGAATATTACCATCTTAGAACAACGACTTAAATTCATTGTAATCAAACAATTATTCCATCCTCTCATTTTTTGGTCAGCTGTTGCTGAACAAGAACTCATGCAGAGAAGCGTATTGATTAATGTTTAATAACAAATATCAAAAAAGATTTTTATATCTGCCACAATATTGGAGTCCTCTGTTTTGAGATAGTAGAGCGTTTACGATCCACGACTCAGCTCCCGACGACAACGCATCGCGACCTAGCGCGACCACGTTATCTTGTGATTTTTGTTACGAAATACGACGACGCAGCTGTTTTCGCACTAAAATTGAAACAGTTCATTTTCATTTCATTTTTCATCTAAAATCATGGCGGAGTCTACCGTTGAACATCGCGATATTTGGCTTCAATTGCACGGAGACAATATTTAAAATGACGAAGATCTTTTACTGCTATTAGATGAACCTGGGCCTAGAAGAACTTTACATATGAACTTCAATTTAGAGCAAATGGAAGACGACGAATGTGAAGTTGAATTTCGATTCTGCAAGGAAGATATATATACACTAGTTAATACATTCCAACTACCAGATGTGATGAGATGTTACAATGGTCTTGTTGTTGACTCTATTGATAGTATATAGTATATAGTATAGTATATAGTATAGTATAGTATATATAATTATTTATAGTTGGCTTTACATCAGTTTAAAGTAGCTAAAAGCTAATTAAGGCCAACAACGAA
>JAYJMH010003098.1:0-28130 GCA_036873815.1 Phacellophora camtschatica | reverse complement strand
CAAAGAAGGCAACTTTCTGTCGGAAATTATTTGTATAAATGTCGTCATTGGACCACTGATTTTTCAAACATATTAGCCAAAAATCATAATTGTTTTCTGGAAAAGATAACGACTTGCAATTTGCCGACAAGCATTTTTGTTAGAAAATATGACATAACAGCCCATATAGCATTCTACATTTCAAATTTTTTTCCAGGGAAGTCCCTGTTTTTGTCATATCCATCCTGTGTTAGAAATAGCTACGCAAGCCTCTAAGAATCTTAAGTTTAACAATTTCGCAAAAGAACTCCCCGTCAATAGTTTATTAATGTAATGTAGAAGCTAAACAGTCAATCTAGTTGCCTAAAATTATAATTTTGCTAAAAAATTCAACCTTTTTTGTCATAAGAATCTAAAAACAGGCTCAACAATCTTAAATTTTAAAATTTTGCTAAATCTTTATGTCAGATGTTTGACCTACCTTGAAGTGAAGGTCAATCGTCGATATGAAACATATATTGGAGTCGTTCTAAGCCAATCTGAAGGGCGTCGTCACGAAAAATTTCTCGGGGAGTACCCCTTGCCCCCAAATATGGCAAGCTGCAAAAATACTACATGTCCGACTGGCATTGTGTTAGGGCAGGTTGAAAGTTTGGTTACGTGGGAGTGCGATTTGTTTTTAGTAACCACGTCCTTTTTGTCGGCAAATTTTGAAGTTGTGCCAGCCCAAAAATATTTTTTAGTTTCGCCCCTGAGCTAAGATTGTCGTGACGTATTACGAACAATTGTACTGAAGAACAATTTACTGAGATAAGACAAGCTTTAGCGTGTACAGCAAGAGTAACTGAATAAAGACAGTCGAACTGGGTTACGTTAATGACGGCCAATATAGAAGCATTATATACATATAGGTCAACTGACCTTGTCACCAAAGTGTCCCTTGATGCTTGATGAGTTACGCCAAGCACAAATAATAGGACAAAGAATGATTAGTCGAGTGTACCATCTTGTAAATGATGAGAAAAGACCCACTACAAAAGAAATTTTTTCTTAGAAATAAGACAAAATTAGGAATAAAAGAAATTTCATCGCATATAAGGTTATAAGGAATATAATTAAAATCTCTGATCATCTTAAAAAACAGGACATAGTGCGTCCCTTAGGGATTTCTCGATTTTAGATAGAACTAGTAATTATTTCGATCCTCATATTTACGAAAGTTTAAAACGCTAGCAGCAGGAACAATGCGCTATGCGTTCAAAGATTTTGTTCCATTCAAGTTCAGTAAACATGTGCAAACATATTTTGTTCTCTTTTTAATTCATTTTCATTTAGGTGAATACAAAATAAAAACACTTGTGTGAACACAAAGCATGATTCGTTTTCAGTTAAATAAAATTGGAAATTTTTAAAACGCATCTGTGTAAATAAAACATTATGTTTTTTTGGTCTGTTTGTAATTGTTTGAATTTTTGACAAGGCTTTGCCGTTAGAAACCTGCTACTTTCACGCTACCTGTAGCTTTCTTTATAAACTACAGTGATCTTGTGCTTGCACAATGATCCCGAAAAACGTGACATAATTGAAAATATCAACTTTCCAAGGCCTTGATAGGTAAAATCAAAAGTATTAGGCCTTGTGAAGCAAGCATATACATAACAATAGCGTGGAAATGCTTCCGTACGCAACTAAAGTGATGTTTTTAAAGACCCTGTTTATGTTTTCACTTTCATTCAGCAACGCAAAACTCCACACACTCACTATACTCGAAAGACAGCCCGCTTGTGAAGTTGAGTCTCGCTTTTTATCACTGGCCATTGGCATGAGCAACGCGCAGCGAGAGTTTCAGAACATTGAATATAACTCAAGGAAGCTGAAAGTTCTTTTGTCTGCTTTGAAGCCGGCGTACCTGAGATTGGGAGGAAGCGCTTCTAATTATCTATTCTTCAAAGTTGGTTCAACGAAACCATCGACGTTACCTACATTTGATAATGGAGCCACAAACATTGGAGCAGTGAGTTCGAACCCCGGGACACAAAACCCATACTCTGTGTCACTTCCATCGGCCACTGCACCACCAACAAGTCAAAATTCTGGAAACTCTGGTCCGTCATTGCCTTCAGAAAGCTCTGGTCAACTATCGCCCCAAGGTACTCGACCCTCTGGTACTCAGAATCAACAATCGCCCCAAGGTACTCAACCCTCTGGCACTGAGAATAAACCATCGCACCAAGGTACTCAACCCTCTGGTACTCAGAATCAACCATTGCCCCAAGGTGCTCAACCCTCTGGCACTAATAATAAACCATCGCACCAAGATACTCAACCCTCTGGTACTCAGAATCAACCATTGCCCCAAGGTGCTCAACCCTCTGGCACTAATAATAAACCATCGGCCCAAGGTACTCAACTCTCTGGCACTCAGAATCAACCATCGCCCCAAGGCGCTCAACCCTCTGGCACTCAGAATCAACCATCGCCCCAAGGTGCTCAACCCTCTGGCACTCAAGATAAACCATCGCCCCAAGGTACTCAACAATCTGATGATCTGAACCAGACGAATCTAAATGGTGGTCAAAATCAAATGGGACAAGGGAACGTTCCGCACACTAAACCAAATTCCAAAAAGCCTAATAAGCCACCAAAGCATTATGTGGCAGAGCAAAAATCTTTAAAGAATAATGACGGTTTGTTTTTAAATATCCAAGCGAAGGATCCTGAAAACCCAAGTGATGCTTTGCAAGATTTTAAAAAAATTCATGAAGATAAGTTTGATGTCAAACATAGCATCTCAGGTGCACCAATTTCAAGTGGAAACGGGTTAGAACCAGATAATGGTACAAATGAGTCGGGTGACGAGTTGGAAGCTCCGGCGGGGTCTGGTAACGATGATGAGAAACGAAACTTGATAGAGCGCGGGAAGATTTCTCAGCCATTTTGGTTGATGTCAGATGATTTTGATAAGTTTTATAACTTTTTAGCAGATGCTGGTATTGATCTAATTTTCGACCTTGGAGATTGGGTTCGTCACAGCAATGGCTCATGGAATTCATCAAATGCATTAGATATGCTGAGCCATATTGCATTCAGGGGATTCCAGATCGGGTGGCAGCTTGGCAATGAACCAAACAGTTATGGTTCTGAGAGAATTGTGAATGCAACACAAAATGGCAAAGATTTAATTGACTTACGTAAGATACTAAGAAGTAATCCGCATTTTGGGACAGTGCTTCTTGGCCCAGATGTTACTAGACCGAAAGGGAAGACCGGTAAACGTTCGTCAGAGAAATACTTAAAGGAGTATCTCAAAACAAATGCAAGCGCGGAAGTAAGCGCAGTATCTTGGCATCAATATTATGTTGACGGGAAATCTACTTCAGAGAAAGAGATGGTATCTCCACACACTCTTGATCTTCTTAAAGATCAAATTCAGCGGATGCAAAAAGTGATGAAAGACACCAACACAAACAAACCACTTTGGCTAACAGAAACTGGTAGTGCCTACGGCGGAGGTGCAAAAGGACTATCCGATACATTCGCAGCGTCATTTGGGTACCTTGACAAACTTGGCATATCTGGAGTGTATTGTAATTCAGTTGTCATGCGTCAAACATTTATCAAAGGGAGTTATGCAATGTTGGATGACGATTATACCCCCCGTCCCGATTACTGGCTTGCTTTGCTTCATAAACGACTCGTTGGAAAGAGAGTGCTTATGGTATCTGGGGATACGACGAGACTACGCGGTTATGCACATTGCACACGCAATTCGATTGATTACAATCCTGGCGCAGTTACAGTGATTATCATAAACTTGAAAACTAAACCCTCGAGGGTTAAATTTGGGAAATATTTTGCTTCTATGAAGATTGATCAATTTCTTGTGACGTCATCTGATGGAAGCTTAACTACTAAAGAGGTTATGTTGAATGGAAAGAAACTTCGGATGGAAAAAGATGACACTTTGCCGAATTTAGAAGCAACCAAGGTAAAACAACCAATGAAAATGCCTGCTTATTCTTATGCTTTCTATGTCATACCTGATGCAAACGTTGAAGACTGCAAATGATATTTCATCAGATTTTTAAGATGAAATATTAATGTCAATTATTCTTATTTTCTTTGTTTTATAGGTTTTTTCAAACATTAATTTACGCAGATCACCTTTTTGATAAAATACCAGGTGACCCCAAAAAGGTCCGTTGGTTGCAAACTTCAAAAACTTCTTTTGCAGATAGCATGGAAGAGGTAAAAATAACTTTAAAAATTGCTTTTATGTCTAGGACGCGATCGAATCAAGACGAAATTTTGACTTGAAAAACCTGATTTTGAGCTATGCTTTTGCAAATCTTTTGTAATTGGAATATAAAATAAACTACTTTTCCAATAGTAGAAGTGATAATTATAGCAATTACTAACCAGACAAAACGATTAGAACTTGCAATAACTTGATCTGTTGACTTGCCATAATTACTTATACCATGCATCAAAACCACTTCGTGTTTGAAGTGTCAAAATGAAACCATTTTTATTGGGTTGGTGAAATATTTTATATTTCTACAATTAATTCAGCCATTCGTGTACATGACAATGGAAAAATTATGTTCATTGGCAACACACACTAATTTTGATGATTTTCAGAACGTCCGAACATTGTTTTGGGTCACCTGGTACATAACTTTTACATATAATTTATATATAAAATCAAGGGGTATCATAAAATAGGGTGATGAAATTCTTTCAAAGTATGACAAATTGACTGCGTTCTCAATTACCTTAAAATGTGGTGTAGTGTCCTATACTACGGAAAACATTTTTGCATTCTCAGGAGGAAAGTGAAGGTTGAATCAAACCTAATTTTTGCTCTGCGTATTCGTTTGGAGAAAATTATTCAGAATATGTAGAATATACTATAAAAAGAAAAGAATACAATCTACAATATCTTATCATGTCAAATAGGCTTCATGATCCCAATATTTTAACTTCATTACATAACAAAAGAAGAAGAGCTAGAGCTTCAATACTTTACATTCTGAAATATTAATTTAATCTTTTTACGTCTTGATGATAACCAAATTTTGGAACAAAGAAAAGATTTGTAATTTCATAACAGCCAGATCCAATCAGAGACCTTGTAGCGAAATTCAATGGTTGTAATATGTTCTATTTCATATTTAAATGGTTCAGTTTTAATTTGCCCATATCGGTTCAGTTTTAAAGTTTTAACATTCAATAATTTGATGCAGATTTCATTCAATTTAATGTTCTTTTGTTAAATTTAATGTTCAAAACTAACAATGAGTAGATTTCAATAACGTAAGTAAACGATAAAAGAGTGAATTTCTTACGTGTAGTTCCCCAAGATGTAACTCCCATCTCTCGAACATGTAACTCTTTAAAGTTGTTATTGTTTATTCTTTTTATGCCGTGGTCGATACATAAAAAACCATTGGTTTCTAATAGTTTCACAGAAAACTTTGGTTCTCAAGCTGTTTTAAATAAAAGTGCATCGATCTTAAAATATACAATGAGGTATCCAAGCTTTAATATAAAGCTATTCGTCAAGTTATTCAAGGTTACCATTTTTGCAAGTAAAAGTGAATTTTTAAAAACAATTGATTCAGGTCTTGCACATCTAAAGAGTTGTGATGTTTGCTGTTGTGATTTGTTTGATTGTGTTGAAAGTGTGAAATTTATTGCCAACGGCGGTAGATGGCATTGTCATGTAGGAATCTGAATCTTTCGTTTTACAAAATGTTTCATTTCTGATCTTGCAATAAATGGCAAGCCTAAGACATATAATATACTGTCTAATTTAGCATTACTTGCAAAACATGGCGTATGTCAAACAAAACGCAAATCCATACCAACTTCGTTTCAATGCAGTGAAAATTAATGCAAAATTACATTTAACTTTACTTTAAACATCATTTGATGCAAAAGTATTATCTGTTTCCCGTCTGAACGTACAGTATGTGCCTTTTGTTTCTTTCGAGCCTACAAAGCTGGAGAACATGGTTTTGGTCAAGGAAGCAACTTGGTTATTCTCAATAATGGGCTTATCAAATTGCCCAACCAATTTCTGCCACATTTTTGGACGAGAGAGTTTAGTTTTGCCAGCATTTCGACAGGGATGGGTCCTGCACTTCCATAACTTTACAATTTTAGAAAATGCAACATCATTGTCAGGAAACAAAGGTGAAGTAATAATCTATACGGTACAGTCTGATATATGTACAGTTGAAGTGAGTTGAAACTATGCTCTAGATTTGTTCTATTTTAGCTTCACACATTTTCAGGTAGTTCCTGCTTCTTCGCTTCGTAGTTCTGAACCACTTTGATTGTAAACAATAGTACTACTCGTCATTTAATGCTGTTCTTGAGAAGATATCGTCAGGTACAAAACTGGAATTATTAAATCAGTCATATCTTTAAGACACAGGTAGCAAGTCTGGTATTAAACAATAATGGTCCAATGTGTGGAAAGCAAGACAATTCATTTAAAAGAATAAAGGGATTAACACAAACGCACAACCAAGTTGCAAGGAGTAGCTGCTACATAACGCTATTTCACTTCAATGTAAACAACGAGCATTCCGGGAGGCAACCATGTACAATAAAATATAGCTATGTAAATAAGTAAACGCCACCCCCGCATCTTGAACTGGTTGTATTTTTTAACACCGTATCACTATGTACATACTGAAATTTGAACACGATGTTGTCAAATCATCTAGCGTTAGGAATTACCTCGCATTTTAAGAAGATTGTATCATCTTTTATATATTCATTTTGGTCAATAATCTCATGCGATACAAAGCTCGGATTTCCAATACCAAGATTTTCTTTCATTGTTGGTCTATTGAAAACGGCTTTGACATTGGGCAGTGATCTGTTCGGGCTGAGTTGGTGCATTTTGTGCTTCCTCTGTTCCCCTTGATCCAGCAAATAAAAAGTGATCTTTTGATCAAAGGGCCAATCTTGTAATGCGTCATATTCTCCTCTCATGATAATGAGATACAAGGACAAATGCGTGCCTTTCCCGCGGTCCCGTCCGTTCAGGTAAATCTTCAGTCGAAGCTTATACCCATACTGTGCAGTGTAGAATGGTTGGCTGAAGAGAGCCGGTTCTTCCTCGGCGTTACGAGCCGACTCGAACATTTGCTTAAAGTTCGATATTCGCCAAATAAAAAAACCGTTTGTGCAATAAGATCGTGCCTCGTTATCTCGAACTTTCTGCACTGCAATTGACAAATGTTGATTTACACTTGCCTTTATATGCTCGTCAAGAGCATCTTTCTTACCCTGCGTAAAAACATTGAAAGATTTTCATTTCATTGCGTGATGTGAAAATAAACAAAAAGTTGCACGTAAATCGACAAAAACATAATCTTATTTCGACAACAACACGATTTTATTTCGTTACAATGTTACTTGAACGTTTAACTAAAGTGTAAAATCCCGCTTTCAAAAACTTTGACCCTGTATTAAGTATACAAAATGCGAAGGAGCAAATATTAAAATATAAATAAATAACAGTACCGCTGCATAAAGACTTCGTGCTCAAAACATTGTAAAATGTATTGGCATTGAATGGTATCCGTGTTAATTTATATACATTTCTATATCATTTGTGAGAACTATGGAGACAAGAACAATGAAACAATTTTGAAAGACAGAGGAAAATCATGGGAACAGGCAAAGACTCTAGCCCAGTATAAGCCGAGATGGAGAAGGTTTGTAGATCGATGATCAAACGTGTATGTATTCTGACCAGAACAAGAAAACAAAAAGTTAATTAAGGGAGAAAATTAATCTCAAGTCAAAAAATGAGTTTCTTAAAGATGGGACTTTGCAGTAATCGACGGCCAAAGCAGGTAAAGTAGAGAGAAAAGACAAGAGAAGATAACACGTGCGAGGAGTTAAGTAATGTTTCTGATCCTAATTAATAAAAAGGGGTGCAGATATGAGTAGTTGGCAATTCATGGGTAAGAACACAACTCTTTTCCTCCATTCCAGAGAATTGGGTAAATTAACGCCTATAATTAGACATTGGTTGAGCTGACACACTATATATTAATACACTTCATGTCAATAGATCTAAAACCATCCCAGAAGATGTGAGTTTCTGTACATATGGTAAAGGAAAGTGAACAAATACCTTACCTTAAAAGCACAACCAATGTCCTTATATGTACAGGGTAGAATCGAAAGGGTACATTCAAGTAAATGAATAGTCATCTAAAAAAGAAGAGATCGTGAATTGTCAAAATACTTTTACAACACATAAAAACAGTTCAGGTTTGTTTGCTGAATAATATTATAACTTATGTCTACAACTTAAATTTACAGTTTCATTTCATACTTTTAAGAATTGGGTGACCTTTCAGTTTAGATAAAACTGCTTTTCAACGGGCCCTCCATTTAAAAATTTACAGTATTGAAATTAATTACAAAAACAATTAAGTGAACAGGTTACAGTGGAATGAAGAGCTCTAAAACCTTTTCGTTTTCGTTAAGATATTGATACAGCGCAGCTGGTTATAAACGAGCTTTTCAAAGACTCTGGAAATGACAGAAAGGACAGAACTTGGGCAGTAGTTCGATTTTTCAGTCCTGTCGTCATCCTTGAAAATGGGTGTAACCAATTTTCTTTTACATAAAAGTCGGGAAACTGTGTTCTAAAAGGTGTTTAATACAAAATTAAAGAGTTTCAATTGAGGACAGGGCAAGACATGATAGACATCAGGGATGGACTAGCATTTTACAGGACTAAACATTGACAATGCATCTCTGATGTCTGTAATGAAACAAAACGTTAATGTTTGGTATAAACGAAAATTTTAACATGAAAGATGGGTTACGAAATCTCAGCAGCTCACTACCTTCTGTGGGACGTATACACCCCCCCCCCCGCGGGTATAAATATTGTCATTCACAAAGCTTTTTCAATTTTTCATGTTGCGAAATGAATTTTCAGCTGTCAAGTTGTCGAGTTTATAGTCACCTGAAAGCAGAGGATTATAGTCGTTTCACAAAATCTGCCCTCGCTATGTGCCTGCAAAATTTGTTAAAATAAGGCTTTACATGGTTACCCAGTTTAAGGCACTTAGGAAAAATGGAAATTACCTCTTCTCTCGGTATGTCTTTTGCTCCACATTTATTGATGCATTCAAGTGGTAATCTTTTGCAGGATTTGGCGTGGTTCTGTTGATTACAAGAACATAATGAATCTGACATTGATATGAAATGTTTTTTAACCTTGACTTTAAGCATTCTCAATAATTTAATTGAAAACGCCTGTGCCTTCTACCAATTCAAAATCAGAGGAAAACACTCTTGTGACGTTTTTCGATATTCAAAACGGTCATGAATAATTAAAAACAAGACGTTGAATTCGTTGTGTTTTCTTAAAAACGTTAAGTTATATAGTTTTAAGTGTCTAGCAGGTAAACCATGAGGCAAATTAATATACCTTCAACTACAATCAATATTTAAATATTCTTTTCTCCAGCAAGGAAAAAATAAATACAATAAGTCGCCGTAAACAAGAAAATGAAAATTAAGACAATGTGATGTCTCCAATTCCCGCGACAAATTAATTTCGAATTATCCGCCGAAATAAAGCGCCGAATTATGAATGGAGACTGAAAGTGGCTTTTACTTTGATATTTACGAGGTGAGGAAGTGCCATGCAAAAAGTAGCAGACCTTTCCAGATATGCTGCCGATCAGATCCTGGCAGGATTTCGAGCGAGTTTCGACATAAAAATAAACTTGTTAAAAAAGATAAAATTCCAGTTAACTAAAAATCAGCTAAAAACGATCAATTGTTTCTCACTAAACAGTGCTTTCGTTATGGAAATCACTCAAACTTCTGCAAATTTGAATTCCAGGAAGCTTGCAAAAGATGTGAATGTAGGTAGATCAATTTGTTTACAACTAAGTCATTATAAACTTTACCGGCAGTTGAAAAGTGATTTAAATCACTTTTTCATTCCAGAGAAAAACATTTCATCAAAGACACTTTGTATTGAAAAGCAAATCAAAACGTCTCTTTTGAGCCAGAAATAACACAAAAGAACAGGTTTTTCATTAAAATCAAAAAGAGCTGCGGCAAAGCTTTGGACTGTTCATGGCTCTGACACTCAAGTAAAAGTTTATATTTTTTGTGTCGCTCTACAAATTAGATTACTGACAAGAAACAACATATCCATAATATTTGTATGATGAGCTCGATAAAGTCCTCAAAACTCAGGTGCAATAACTTCAACAATTTGCTTTGATCAGCTTGCGAATCATATACAACTTCTGACAAGAAAAATGTATCCAACACATCTGTATGATGTGCTCGATAAAGCCCTTAAAATTCAGGAGTCATGTACAGCTTCTGACAAGAAACAATTAACCAACATATCTGCATGATCTGCACGATATAGCCCTTAAAACTCAG
Organism: Phacellophora camtschatica; assembly: GCA_036873815.1. Taxonomy (NCBI): domain Eukaryota; kingdom Metazoa; phylum Cnidaria; class Scyphozoa; order Semaeostomeae; family Ulmaridae; genus Phacellophora; species Phacellophora camtschatica. Next base: position 17,699 of record JAYJMH010003098.1, on the reverse strand, counting down.
GTGAAATAACTATAACAATTTGCTATGATCAGTCTGCGAGTCATATACAGCTTCTAACAGGAAACAACTTATCCAACAACAGATCTGTATGATGTGCTCAGGTGCAATAACTATAACAATTTGCTTTGATCAGCTTGCGAGTCATATACAGCTTCTGACAAGAAACAACATATCAAACAAACATGTATGATGTTCTCGATAAAGCCCTCAAAACGCGGGTGCAATAAATACAACAATTTGCATTGATCAGTTTGCGAATCACATACAGATTCTAACAAGAAACAATCCCATCTGTATGATGGGCTCGATGCCTATTTAACTCATTACCCTCCGAAGTAATCTGAACAAACTCTCGTGAATTTTAAGTAAGGGCCTGTCAATAAAGAGGTAGGGTTACTCCCAGCCTTCAGCCACTTCTTGTAACCTTTTTAATCATATTTACACGCATTCTAGGGTAACCCTAACACTAGGGTCACTCTAGCTGAGAGGTAGGGTTACCCTTGCAGCCAAGTCAACTTTCCTCTTTGAAAACGCTCGGTTAGGGATAACTCGCCGGCCCGAGTCAACTTCAATTGTTTTCTGTGGTATAGACAACACGAAACCTGATCGCTCCTTCCTTGCAGTTCGCATAAGCTATCGCGGTTGCCCGTGAAATATTGCTTGTAAATACAAGCTAACTTTGATCTTAGTGCTGGTGCAACCCTACCTCCTTTAAAGAAGCCATACATTTTAACTGGCGAGCTACTACACATTCGAACCTGATAGGAAATGACTTCTCTTTCAATCTTTTTCAAATGCTCGTATGTTAACCCCGTGTTATTTCATCAATTTGTGATATTTTTATTGCGCCAAATACCATTTTCAGGAGGAAATTACGTTCACACGATGGCGGCAGGATTTGGAAACAAAACAAAATGTGACGCTACAAAAATTGTTTACGAGCCTTGGCACGATACCGGCAGAATTTGAAAAACCTCATGAATCAATTTGCCGACCAAAATGTTCCGTTTTCATCTTTTTGTACAGTTCACACGACACGGTTTTCAAATTGTACCGGCTAGAATTCCGTTTTCAAAATGTGCCGTTTTAAAATTGTGCCGGCACAATTTCATGCCGTTTTCGTGTGAGCAGGAATCCAACCCGTAACAATTTGTTCCGTTTTCAAATTGTGCTGGCATTTTGTGAACGTAGTCTTAAACTCAAATAATGACCACAAAACTGAAAAAGGAATTACTTCTTTGTGGATTTTCATAGTAATACTGAACTTCATAGTAATACTGAACATTGAACTAACGGTTGTATGTTTTCGAATTCTAACAATTCAAAACTAAAAATGTAATATGCTGAAATGGTGTTTGCTTTTCCTTTTGAATGCTCTCAAAAACTCTTTACACTTCTTTGCTCAATATTATTCTTTGTAGAAGCAGCTGTTGCTGTTTCATTGATTTGAACATTGGATATTTAAATACAATTGAAAAAAGTCGGAAATGATAAATCCATGACCAAATATCGAAACAAGTTAAATTACATTCTGGGTAAGGGGGAATTTTGGAAACCGAAAGCTCATAGCACAATTTAGTGGCAGTCTTGGTAGTCTTAATATTTAGTAGGGTTAATAGTTCTTTTAGTTTTGGCAGTTTTCAAGTTTTATAGTCTTTCTAGCTTTAATAATCTTAATAGTTTTTGCAGTCTTGCCAGTGTTCAGTAGTCTTTATAGTTTTAGAAGCCTTGGCTTTAACACTTTTTGTAGTCTTCATAGTTATTGTAATCTTAGCAATTTTTGAAGTCTTTACAGTTTTTGTAGTTCTTACAGTGTTTTAATCTTAGCAGTTTTTGTAGTCTTGATAGCTTTTGTAGTCTTGATAGCTTTGGTAGTCTTGATAATTTTGTAATATTGGCAGTTTTTGTAGTCTTCATAGTTTTTGTAGTCTTCAAAGCTTTTGTAGTCCTGATAGCCTTTTGTAATCTTAACCCTATTCAGTGGGGGGTGGGACAATATTGTCCACCATACAAAAGGTTCTTAAATACAATCTTAGCAATGAAAGATGTGACTTTGAATTTAACTTCTTGACTTTTATTCAAATTTAATAGGCCACATAATCATCAACTTTTTAATTGACTTTGTCTGTTGTTGCATCATGACATTGTCTATTGTTGCATCACGTGGCGGCTTTATTTAGAGACAGGTGACAAAGAAAATCTTAAATCCTTGCTGATTTTACATAACTTAGGCAAATCATAAAGAAATAGACACCCATCGATCAGACTTGAGGAGAACTTTTATTTGATATATATTTTAATCTCTATTCATGATATGCTTTTATGATGTCCTATATTGAATTAATTTGTTAATTATGATAAAATTTGCTTCAACTGGTGTGATCCTGATTTTAAATGTCTCATGTCATTAGTTAGAAATCTAAAAGTAAGATTTGTAACTGTAATTACTGTCATCATTATAATTAGCGCCTGGTAATTTTAAATTTGATGCTGATTTTAAAATAAAAACCTCTGATTTTGAGAAAACATACGGTTCTATCATTGAGCATAGATCAACGCTTATCTTGTTGATTTAGCCAAGAAAGGTATTAAATTTTAAGTTGAAGTCCCTCTTATGAAAAGAAATCATAAACAAAAATATTAAAGTAATAGCTCTTCCACAGTACCTTTTTATACGTTTAGTATTTTTTGGGACAGCCGGTAGCATTGGAACTTTGCGTAATCTTGCTGGTTTTTGTATTCTTGATAATTTGTGTAGTCGTTTTAGTTTTTGTAGCCTCGATAGTTTTAGCAGTCTAAATGTAATTCTAATTCTAGACCTAGTTGTAACTTTAGCTTTAGTTTGAGACGCTGAATAACGCACTCTAATGTACAATGGAGATGGAGTTATAGCATTTTGCTCTCACAAAATTTCTGCATAACCTGTTTATATATTTGACAAGAGTAACCAAGGCATTAAAAATTATCTAAAACAATACTTGCAGTGAGTCAAGACAGTAACACATTTGATAGTAAAACGTGTAAATACAGCAGCACGTTTTCTGTCTTCTAATGAGATATTTTTTCATCTGATATAAATTATCACAAGTGGATAAAATCTATTGAAATTTTTATACCATTTACAGTTTTCATCATGGTAATTCTATGCACAGTTGTACTGCAAACGATACATGGAATTTGTACATTCGATATGCGGGAAAGTCCCGCTTTTAAGAAAACAGATGTTAAATTCTGGTCAGAACAATAGGTAAACAATCAATTAATTAAAGAAGAGCAATAGCCTGAAGTCGAAAAAAGATTTTATTTAAGGTGTTACTTTATTGCGTCAGAAATTTTGCATTTAGATCGTGTCAGTCCTAAAACCCATGGGAAGAAAGAAGACTTACCCTGCTATCTTTGTGAATGTATTTATCCGAACAATACTGACAGGTGACGATCCGCATTTTACACCTTGTAGCTATATGAGAATTTAGGTTTCTTCGAAGAAATGATTCACCGCAATGCTCATTTGGACAAATAATTTCTTCATAGATGCAAGTTCTGATATGATCCTGAAAGAAATATATTAATATCAGATCATGAAAAAATACCCGACCGTGTGGCCATAGCTACAAGTGAATGTAACAAAAAGTGACTACAGAAACTTTTCAGCCTTTTGTTCTGCTTTGTTGTTTAAATTAAATAGTAAAAGATCTGGCAGAAAATTCGTAAGTACAATAGCTTTAGACGCATGTACTGCACAATATTTTTGTACTATCATTAGAAACAGTGCAAAACTTATTTTTGTTACATGGTCAACATAAAACGGAACAAAACCAACAATTTTGATTGGGCAATGATGTACGGAGTTTTTGTGAGGTCGGCTTGGGAATTGCGAGAAACGAGATCAAAAATGTAACTGAATGAAAACCAAAATACTTTTGGTAATGTTTGTGCCATATACTACCAATAAATGCAAAACAACAACATACCTTTTAATTTCGTCAGAAAAATGTCTTTTCTCAAAATCAATTAGTGTTTTACAATAACGTCCGATCGAGAACGATTATGTGCAATTAATGATATTTTATCATTCAGAACATTAATATTGATATTGAATAACTTCGCAACCAGTCAAAAAACGCCGTACCTGTTCTTCAATTGTTGTTTCTTTTTCACAAAATCAATTACTTTTCAGCACGTAAATGTTTACTAAATCGCCACATTTTATTGGTGACAGTTTCAACGTTTTCTTTTTACATTCAAATAAAAACTTAAATTAGAAACATAAAGAACATATTATTTATCACACCAATAAACTATTTAACAATACTGCAAGATTCTTTGAATCAAAACAAATGTGAGCAAATGTGAAAAGTTGGCCTATGTTTAGCTTTTGCAACTTCATGCAAAAGAAGAGAACTATAAGAGAACTTTGAGAAACCATTGAGCAAAACTACACTCCTGTCAATGCCCAATCAGTGTTGGCTGAAATTAGCAACTTAAATCGGAAAATTCTCTATACTTAGAAAAATATTTTTGAGCTGCAGTTGCATAACCTAACAGCAAGAGTAATCAAGCAAGACATTAGCCTCGAAAGAATGCAGTTGAGATATTAGTCTCCTAAGTCTCCTTGAGAATTAAAAAAAAGGGTGAGACTAAGAATTCAGCGATAAATCTAGCAGAGAGTCAATGGAATAAATTCAATAAAAGAGATAGGGAATAAAGGAGATAGGGAATAAAAAGAATCTAGAGAGAGATAGTTTTATGGAGAGAAATATTATGGGTAACCAAGACCTACAGTCAAATCAATCACAAATCAAGCTTGAATCTTTTTAGAAGTATTATAATGAGGGGGTTTTTTGGGGGGGTCTGGAATCCGTAAAACCGCTCAAAATTTTCGCAAAAACCGTAAAACCGCTCGTTAATTCATGTAAAACCGAAAAACCGAACGAAAAATTTCGTAAAACCAAAAATAATGCAAAGCATTCAATCGCAGCATCATCAATTCCATTTAATTTTAGTAAAAGTAACATCACAAATAAAGTAAAAAAATTATAACACTTTACATGAAAGTAACATCTTAATTGTCTCAAAAATATCATATGTGCCAATTGTGAGGTTGGAACACGGAAAAAAGCGGTATAGACAGTTAATATCAATATTGATGAAGAAAGTCAGTGATACACCACAAGCACCTGAAGTTATATGTTAGATGATTAACCTGATTGACAAGCTAAAAGTGACTAACATTGGCGTATTTATTGCGTGTTATTATTTTTCTTAAATTAAAAATTCCCGACGAAAATAATTTGGACAACAATATATTTCGGACAATTAAATATTTTGACAAAATTTTTTCCGAAAGCTTGATCAAGTTAAAATTTTCGATGTTAATGTAATTATGTCGTTCATTATAAACTATTGGTCAGAAAATGTAAGGAAACATTAGAAAAAAAATTTAAATACTTACATCAATGTTTCCTAATTCCCCCGTCCATTCACATTTCTTTTTATAGTTTGTGCATCTAACCGCTAAACCAAGAACGGCGCGTTTTGCAGCCTTGTCAAGAAATATCTATTAAAATCAAAATTTAATGCATTGAAAATCATGCATTGAAAATCAGTAATAATTAAAAACAATTATAAACTGTCGTAACAGCCCATCAAAACCAATGGCAATGCCATATGGTATATTACATATGCAGGTTCCATTTATCAACCATGAATTATTAATTTGTGACTCACATGACGATTGAAACATTTTAAAACAAAAACTCTCAGGGTTGACCCTTTCATTTCAATGAATGTATTCATGGTCGTTGCTACTAGGGAGGAGGCTTATTGCGCAAAAATTCTGATGAAAATTTGATTGAAAAGCCGGGAAGAAATTAGGATAAAAAATTTGGGCATTTGTGCAGTTCAGTAATTTCAAAGGCCAACAAAACAGTATAAAATGGATTTCCGTATTTCTATCAGAAAATAAAAGAGATACCTCATTTCCTCAAATAGACACCTCCCTCCAATAAACGCCCCTGTTTTCGCACGAGAATGGCAATAAATGCCCATATAATAAACGCCTCTCTCTAATAAACGCCGCACACAGATAGGCCACATGAAATTTCCAGGAGGTTGAAGAACTAAGCGGTTTTGCAATATCATTATGCAGAACTTTTACATCTGTCTTACTGGACTTCCCTCTCCCTTTCATGTTTTTCTTTCCCTCCATTTTCGGTTGTCCTAAAAAGGTTCCAAAAACTAAGAACTATTAAAAGTAAAGTGAGTCAAATGTCTTACAACCGATTGATTTGTAGATTCAAAGAACATAAATTAAAATAGCTCTTGCTGCAACAAATATTCAATGCTTCTTACCTTGTCCGTGTCAAGGATTCCTCTGTCCAACGGGCAATTTAGCGGTCCTTTTAATCTGTAAGAAAGTTGGTAAATAATTAACATGCAAATAATTTTACCAATTTGTTTTGTTTCGAGTTTGCTGCCTTGCCATCTTCTACAATGAAATCATAAAAACTACACACAGAACAGCTTCGGCGGTGAAATAACAAACACTGCTGCATCCTGTATTGCTTGCAATGAACAAAAGTTTGCAATTTGTGACATAGCACGACAGGGTAAACAACAATGAAAAGATGGATCAAGGTAACATCTCGGCAGTCATAACATTGACTGTGGCATAACATATTTTTTTCAATTGTGTGTGTTATGTTTAGGAAAAGCTGTTTTAAATACCTTATACTGTTAGTTTTCAGTAGATCTTCTGTTTTATTCTTAAGGATTTCATTTTGATTCTTAATTGTCTGATGTTTGTAATCAAAAAACTCAAATTCGAGCAACTAAACAACAAGTTACTGACGTAAATCTGAACACGTTTGTTTGATATCTAAAAACACAGTTAACGTGGCGAGTTTTTTAAGATTCGTTCAATTCAGAAGTTTTGCTGTTCGTTATGAAAAAATTAACAATCATCAATAATGCAGGTGCGTCATCAATAGCACAGGTGCGTCAACAATTCGTTCTTGACAGCTCAAAAATTGGCTGTTTCGCAAATATTATACTCAAAAATTTAACAAATATGGATATTTCCAATTGGAATCAAGCAGCTGTAATTGCCTTGATGCAGCATAATTTTATTCTAACGGGAACGAAAACGAACTCAATATTCAAGAAAGCTTCAGTCCATGATTCGTATATGTTATAAGAACGCAGGGAACTAAGGGACTCAAGCAATAAATAAGTCTACTGGATGTCAGTAGCTAGCCTAACTACATCAGGACCTTGGTTTCACTACTGCGGAGGAGATGCGGAGAAAAATCCCCCGCAAAATTACAACTTGTGTAGTAAGTCTAATCAGTAGCTACTAACTTAGACCCACAAGGTCGTTTGTTTCCTTCCTCGGACTCATAAATTAACTGCGACTCATAAATTAACGTTAAAAAAGCCGGTCTGTTTTTGAAAGCCTCGATCTTAATTAGTTTCCGTAAAATACATCAAGCAACTTTTATAAAGGAGGTTCAAATTCACTTTCCGTTCAATACCACAAAGTTGAAATTTGTACTTCAAAGAACAGAAACAATCTTTAAAATTTTACAATGTCAAAAGCTCTCTACTGTTCGGCCTCGCTATGATTATCTAGTCTAATTTTCTCTGCATCTCGGAGTTTCCGCAGCTTTTTCCAAAAACAATCAAAATCATATAATTCAGATTTACCGAGAGCAAAGCAAAATAATATTGAAGTAAATATTATCCACGATGATGTGGAAAGAAGAAAAAATGAAGGGCTTCATCCGAAAATCAGCTTTTTACTATACATGATTTTGTAGCTTGGTCTAACAGATTTGGCATGTCGCGATGATTTTTGTAACGATTATTTTTGATGAAGTCTGGAAAGCATCTCTCAATTCAATACAGGTAGGCGAACAAGCAAATACGTTTTCCTCTTCGCTTGAACACAAATAGTTCTTGGAATCACTTCAGCGTGAAAAATAATTCACAGCTGAGCCTCGTTCTGTTTGGTGCAGCAACGTTTTTGAGGCAATAGACCGCTTTTTAACTGTTTGTTTAGAAGCCCAACCGGAGAAAACTGGGGAAGAGCAACCAAAGTTAAGGTGGGAGGAGAGGGTGGCAACTATTTAGTGAGGCTACTACTCAGTCGCTTCGTGGCTTCGTGGCTATTAAATTGAATTACTGAACACCAGCAAGCGACTGGTAATCGTACGAGAAAAAAGTTGGCCAAAAACTTCACCTTTCAGGAAAAATGCCAAGTCAGCATACATTCCCATTGTTCTCCATTGTTTTGTTCAGCCTTATCTTAAGAAAATGCTTTCATTAACCAATCAAATGTTTAGCTTCTGCAATTTGAATGGTGTGTCAAAAAGTTGTCAAAGCTGTCCAACTGTTTTCTTGTATTACCAGTCACTTGCTGGTGCTCCGCAGTTCAATTCAACAGCCACAAAGCGACTTGCTTAGCCAGCGTAGCTACTACTAACTGGTAAAGAAAAGTCAGCCATGAAATTAATAAAAGCTACAAACTTGCCAAACAGAGTACAAACATTGATGTCAAAAATAAATGAAGCAGTAGATTTCAATCTCCCTTCATCTCTTGTCAATATATTTCAATCAATATATTTCCTCTCCATCGACAAGCCAAAATAATGTTTCTCAGTGCTGGGCCGAAACCTGAAGATCACAATGATTGATCACAATGCCTTTCAATCGGTTAGGCTAAGCTATTGTGAGTAACATTTATACAGTAAAAAAAACACTTACTCAAGAGATTCTTCAATTTGAATTTTTTACAAAGCAAGATCATTTTCGTGTGAGTGGTCTGCAGGTAGCAATTGTCCGCTTGTAAACAGAAAACACCGAATTTGATCAGTTGGCTTTTTCAGTGAACTCAATGCAAAACAAAGCGGCTTGAAACAAGTTTCCAACTTCACAGAAATATAAATAATTAATCAATACATTGCTTCTTGCTACAAATCCGCCTCTTTGCCATCGTTTCACCGATGACACAAATAGATTTGGAGCAACTTTACAAATGCAAATGACATACATACTTGAAATGACAATGACATAGAAAAGTGCAAATGTACGTGACAATTAAGCCCTTATCTGGATTTTGTAAAGTAACTGCAAAAATAACAAGATACAGGTCAATGATTTTAAAAACTTTCAGCTTATACTATTTATAAACACAAAAAAAATGGTTTTTAGTATAATGATGATACGATACTTTGTGTTTCTTTTAAAAATCGATACTTTGTGTCTTGTAAAAACAACATTAATTTTCTGTTTGATAAATCACTTCTCATAATAAGACAAACATGATGTTTTGAAAAGCATTGAGTACTATGGTTCAGATGGAGAGATATTTCATCTCTTGTCTAAATTTTATGTGCTGCAGCAATGTTATTTCAATTATGGAAAATAATACAACCAAAACGTGCTTGTTAGCTACTATAAATGCTATTCATATTTAAATAAAGAAGATGATTATGGTTGAAATGACTATGGTTGAAAAGGGTGGAAAATGTCATTAGACAGAACAGTTTTTGTTAGATAAACACATCTTCATTATTAGATGACAAAGATGCTTTCCAAAATATTGCTATGGTTTATGATGGTGGGAAAGTTTTTTGTAATGTAGAAACATGCTTACCACATAATAACACAACTAAAAACTGTTTAGTAGATATTACACTTCTTCATTATTAGATGAAAAAGAAGCATTCCAAAATATTGCTAGGTTAATGAAGGTAGAAGATCTTTTTGTAATGTAGAAACATGCTTAACACATATTAACACAATTAAAAACTGTTTGTTAGATATTACACTTCTTCCTTATTAGATGAAAAAGATGCTTTCCAAAATATTGCTATGGTTAATGATGGTAGAATAATTTTTGTCTTGTAGAAACATGCTGAACACATAATAACACAATTAAAAACTGCTTGCTAGATATTATACTTCTTCATCAATAGATGAAAGGATGCTTTTCAAAATATTGCTATGGTTAATGATGGTAGAAGATTTTCTGTCTTGTAGAAACATGCTGAACACAAAATAACACAATTAAAAACTGCTTGTTAAATAAACACTTCTTCATTATTAGATAAAAAAGATGCATTGCAAAATATTGCTATGGTTAATGATGGTAGAAGATTTTCTGTCTTGTAGAAACATGCTGAACACAAAGTAACACAAATAAAAACTGCTTGTTAGATAAACACTTCTTCATTATTAGACAAAAAAGATGCATTGAAAAATATTGCTATGGTTAATTACTGTAGTAAAATGCAATTGTCGCAAAGGAAGTAATCCAAATTTCACATACGAATTTTGCTTAGCAAAAACCTGTTGCATTCCATTGTTTGTCTTCGTGGGCATGTAAATGCTGTTTGAACTGCAACTCAATTATTACGGTTGGATGTAGAGCCCATGGATCCGTTTAGTCTACTAAATCAAACAATGTTGTTTTCATCGTTGATCATCGTATATCATCGTATTGTGAGAAACCATGCAAACTGCTATCATCTTCGTCGATAAAAGCTGGTCTGACAAATCTAATTAACAATAGCTTCACATCGTTGTAGTCAGTGAGCTAAAAAGCACCGTTCTTTGAAAATGATAATCGCACATGACTTCACACAATGAAAAGCTCATAACGAAATAGATTAGGAAATTATATTGGCTGATTGCTATCAGGTGGAAAGTATATGAAGCACATTCAAAATGATAATCTTCTTATGTAAATATATGAATTATTTAGCCCTCTAACTTTCAAAAATCATAGCTGACAAACTTAATTTCAATATCGCAATAGACATGTCTCACCCAAGTTATAAAGTCCTTATCCAAATAGTGTGTGTCATTGAAGAAAGTTTATTTCTTTTAAGCGGCCGTTCATTTCGTACAAGCGGCCTTCTGGAACTTTCCTAAAAAGCTAAACTTCTTCATCTTGCTTTTTCGCAACGCCACAATTTCTGGTGCTTGAATTGAAAACTAGGAATAACATATTGGAACAAGCATATCTTAAATACACACAGTATGAAAAGTCAAGCGAGATGAATATATAGCCTTTGAAAAGAAAAATAGCAACAAGGCAGAAATAGAATGAAGAGTTTCTAGTTTAAACAACAAGGGTAGATTTCGTATTAGCCAATCAAATGATTTGTTTACAAATGACGTAATTTCGCAAAAATAACTAATCAGAGCGCACTATTTCATGCTTTCATTCTCTGCTCATGGCGGAGGGAGGGTCTATCAGTGGAGAAAACAACACTCTCGTTTTATCTTCGCGACGAAAATATACTTTCGCTGAAACTCAAGATTTTTCGCATATGGATAGAACGATAAATTTTATTTTTTTTCATAAATTTTGCAAATCTAATTCATGATTTATATAAAGTCTATTAAGAAGTTTTGTTAAGTCAAATTGATTTTATTTGCAGATTTAAAAAGGCGGTTAATATTACGATTTTAGAAAAAAATATAAACGTAATATCATATTCACAGAGTAACAGAAGCTAAATTGTCTACATAGGAAACTTGGTGGAAGAACAAACGGTCACACCTTAATGCAGTCTTCACTTTGACTTTTTAAAGAATTTAATCAACAAACATTTTGTCAAAGTAAACCCTTTTGATAAATATAAAACTTTGAGACATTTAAGTCGAAAGCCCATAAATTTATTTGCAAAATATTTTCTCATTACCCTCTAATTTGTTTTGCAAACTGAAATTGTTGTTGTTTCGAAGTCAACGTTGTATCCAAAACTAAATTAAAATAACATTTTATTTCAATGGACCGCCAATGAAATTATAAACTTTTTGATACAAACACTTAAAGTGATGAAGCCCTTGCTCGGTCGCTATTTTGTTATGTAAATTTTGTTCATTGGGTTTGTTAACAATTTTGGTGGAAGTAATTTTTGCTGAACCTGTGTAAAGCTTTTACTCACTAAGCGTAAAATGTTCTTGAGAGCATATTTTCAGGCAAATGATTTCATTTACAGCAATATTTATTTTCGAGAAGTACCAGTCGTTTGGCATTGGTTGGTAGTAGAGAAAGTGAAAAAACGCACAAATAAAAAGCAAATAGCCACGAAAACACCAGAAGACGCAGAGCTTAGTGCCAGCAACTACGTATGTAAAATTTATCGGTCTATCCATGTGCGAAAAATCTTGAGTTTCACCAAAGGAAAATTTTCGTCGCGAAGAAAAAAAGAGAGTGTTGTTTTCTCCGCTGCTAGACCCTCCCTCCGCCATGAGCAGAAAATGAAAGCATGAAATAGTGCGCTTTGTTTGGCTCTTTTTGCGAAATTATGTCATATGTAAACAAATCATTTGATTGGCTAATACAAAATCTACCCTTGTTAGTTTAAACTAGGTTTCCTAAAACTAATGTTAATTCCTGAGTTTTTTGTCCTAAAATCTAACTTTCTTATTTTGATCCATTTCTATGTTTCAAAACACACGCTTTACAGAGGCGGGACTAGGGGGTACTCTGGAGGAAACGTGTCACACCCCACCCATTTTTTTCAGGTCGGTATTTAATCTTACGATTAATTATCTTAATAGTCCACCCCAATTACTCAAGGCCGGTCCACTCTTAAAATTTTTTTTTGTTGGACGGCACCACCCCTGTCGCTCTAAATGGTATCTAAACGATATGACCATGAGCATTTCTTTGGTTTCATTCCCTGCTTTCTTGTAATGTAGAGTGTTTTAAAACGAATGGCTGAAAGAAATTTCGAAATTATAGTGACAACTTTGTTTCACAAAATGATAGAGCACACAAAACTGCAGAGTCGTAAATTCCACAAGCTGCTGAAATCTATTTTCGGGGCAGTTTTTCGTATCATGATAATACGGTATGAGCCGTACTAAATTGAATCGCATCTTTCTGATCTTAAAAAAATAGGGAATTCGGAAAAAATGAAAGATTGTAGACAGTGTAGATCAGTCAGTCTAATCTGCTTGATACAATGTTGAATAAAGTAACGAAAGAATGTTCTTGAAAGAAACCAAGCAAATTGCTGCAATATTTATACCATATTAACACCATATTGCACATAACACCATACAAGAAAAGAAGTGAGCTGAATTAATCAAATGATATTTATAAATCAAATTTATTGTAATTTCACCATTAATTCATCTTTTATAAATTCTGTTTTGCTTTTGTTGGTGTAATTTTTTCATAATATACACAGTTATTCAGCTTCGAAATTTGCATTGCTTTGGAATTTTTTGTTTTCTTTCTATTTAGTTGGCTACCTGGTTGGTTAACAGCACAGTTAGGCCAATTATTAGATTAGTTTATTTGAAAATAGAAACGAAGTTCTTTGATATCAAGGATCGTTTTGTGGTTATAATATTTGAATGTTATTAGAAGTAAGATGCAAAAGATGATTTATTTTCAATAATTTTAAATGTTTACATTTTTGGCTTCGACTTTTAATAGTATCAGTTTTTATGTTCTACCGTGAGAGCCTATCAAACTTTCAACTAACTGTCTACATCCTAAATCTGCAATATTCTATGTTCAAAGAACTTGTCCAATATGACAGGTCCCAAATTTATATTCGCCTAATGTTTCCCAATATAATTGCACCAGGTGTCTCAGTGAGACATTTGCCGATTTATTAGGCCATGAAAACGGTAAGAATTACCACTAATCAGATACAATGTTGCTAAAGGATTTTGACGCAATCGGTTAATACATTCCGAAGTTGGAAGATTTATTGTTGAAATGTTGTTACGAAAGAATTCTCAAATCCAATTGAACGAATGGTCATCATTTTAGTTCCTTGGTGCACGCCGCCTGGTGCACAGCTGGTCAACATTTTAGCTCGCTGCAATTGCAAAGAACGTGCTATCGCCAAGGGCATATTCAATAAAATGTACATTAGCACTTGATAAACTTGTTCTGAAGAAGTTGTATACTCGTACATGTTGATAATGTTAAGATCAAAAGCAAACAATAATTCTCTCAAAAATAAGTATCAAGATAATTGAAATATTATCACTCTGCAAAAAAATATGGCAATAGTCCCTGGCCACACGCGTCATAAACCATAAAAAAAACTTTCTTGATAGCTGCTAATCAAATTACATACTCTTATTCCTATTTTTGGCTGCGCAAAGTTATAGACCCTAACCCATTAGTATTTTAATATTTACCTCAAAAATAAAATAAAACCCACTCCTTTGCGGATTTAGTGAATGGTGTCAAACTCAACATCTCTTACTTCGATTAAAGCAAACCTGAAGGCATGTCTTGACAATAAAATGACAGCAGGTAGGCCTATCATTCCATTACAATAGACTTATCAAAAATATTTGATTGTCTCCCACACAACCTTCTGATTGCCAAACTTCAAGCATATGGATTTAGCAAAAGTTCTTCTGGCATTAATGCATATCTAGCTATCTGACAGGAAGATTTAAGAGAGTTAAAATCAATTCTAAACATAGCAATTTCCAAGGAGTACCACAAGGATCAATCTTAGGTCCCTTATAATTAAACATCTTTCTGAACGACATATACCTGATTATAAATGATAGTGGTATCTGCAATTACGCAGATGATGACAGGTCATGAATGCAATCAGATATAAAATATAATCTCCAAATTAGAAGCAGACACTGTTATTCTAAATTTCAGGTTCAAAAATAATACCATGATTCTTAATAGCGATGAATGCGAATTCATAGAAATTGAATCCAAACCAACAAGGCAAGAGCCTGATCTAGTTAAATTTTGAAATTGTCAAATCAAAGAAGTAAAATATGTTAAAACTATCGATAGGTGTCACAATCGATAATCAATTAAAAATTAGTGATCATATAAAAAGGATTCGTAGAAATTTTATGATCACTTTAATAAATTAATGCTTTAACAAGAATAACACCTTACTTAAATGAAAGAAAAAGGATACTGATTGTGCAGGCATTCAATTTAAATTATCTTAATTACTGTCCTCTGACATGGATATTTTGCAGGAGAAAAGTAACAACTTTATGAATAATATAAATGGAAGAGCTTTAAGGCAAATTAATCAAGGCTGGAGGTGCGAGTTTCACTCAAATTTATTGGAAACAATTTTTAAAATAGTTCTTGGTAGTCAACTTAAAAATTGATCGTTCGTTAATATTTTTGCATCGAGAGTCGAGATGATAATTCTGAAAGTTCAAATTTGCCTCCAGCCCCAAACAAGAGGTCTAGATTTTGGTCTAAACTGCGTCTTTGGATCTGCGCCTTTCACGAAATGAATTTAATGGTGCTCGAAAACACACTCGGACAGAAATCCAAAAACTGAAAATTAAATGCTTATTTATGGATGCAGCCACTATGAAGTCCTCCAACCCCAAACCAGAGGTCTAGACTTCGGCCTAAACTGCGTCTTTGGATCTGCCCTTTTTACGAAATGAATTTAATGGTGCTTGGAAACACACTCGGGCAGAAATCCAAAAACTGAAAATTAAATGCTTATTTATGGATGCAGCCACTATGAAGTCTTTTTCAGTATTATTACCGAAAATCTATCAAAATGAAACAGCAACTTTAGTTCAAAAAAAGTTAGTCATAGGCAACTGATTTTCGAGATTCTTTTTGGAGTCATTATTCAGAAGTGTTTTCAAAAACAATCTATGTTGTCTGGAACATCGCCGTGGTTCAGAAAATCCTACACGACGACGCTTCAGGAGCGTAGGCAAAAATACAAACCTCTGGTTTTGGATGGGAGGTAAATTTGAACTTAAAGTGTTACTATCAGAATTCTCAAACAACCGATATCAACAAACCAGATTTCAATTTTCAAGTTAGCTATCGAGATCGAGGATTACTTAAAAAATAATTTTTGATGGATTTGCGCGTTTCCCTCAGCACTAGCCTTGATCAAACCTGTTAAATATTTTTGGGACACCCGGTATTTGTATATTTTAATAGTGGTTTAAATATTTGATTTATGTTGTATTTTTTTATATTACAGCTAGTTTGTATCTTGTCTTGTATTTCGTCAAAGTCTTAATTACCGAATAAAAGCTATAATTTGTATGTACGTTTTTTATCTAAGAAAAATTAAATTCATTCTCAAAACTACAGTTATCACTTTACTGACATATCATAAACGAGAAACAATTGCTACTAAAAACAAACTTAACAACAGAAAAAAATTTAATAACTACAACCTGTGGATAGATAATAACTACAAAATTGAGATTAATATTAAAAATATTATATTTTAAATAATACTAAATGTTATTTTAAAATATTTTAAAATATACCAATTTGAAATAAGATTATTTCTTCTGCTCTTTGTAAAAACCAAATAAACTCTAAGATACTTTCAGTACTCTATATAAACAAACTCTAAGAAACATCAAGAAAATTATAGCACTAGTGATAGGGTCATCCCAGTACAATGATTATTTTCGCCTTCCTTGTAAACGGGCCCCAAGTTTTTAAGACAAGAAAGGTGCTTCGAATTTCATGTTCTTATGTTTTTCTTGAATGACATTTTCCCAGAAAACTCTTCTTTGTGAAGAAATAAACGTGAAAGCACATAATATGTTTAAAATTGGCAGGCAGATGCTGAATCATATTAATGAATCGTGTTTTTTTCAATCTACGTATTAAAGCAAAGATCTCTTGGGCACATCGAGTAGTCTGGATATATACAATAAACCATAGAAGATGATCCCTTAAACAAATAAACATGGAGACAAAATTATTTCTTGAAATATGAGGCAGTGAATCGTCTGATTGCCAGCTGCTCCACAGCAGGTAAATCTTTATTTTGCCATTGTTATGACAATGAGAATCATAATCACAATGAAAATTAAAGACCAGTAAAACTTCCACGAATCCTTTGAGATTTAATCCTTTGTTTACAAAGGATTAAATCTGTAGTTAAATATATGGCGAAAAAATTAGACATTTTTTTTTTGCTTGAATATAGTTAACAGTTGGTAAATATGCACTTATTTTCGATTATAAATTATGACTTAATTATTTAAACGCAAATAAAAAAACACAATCGCACAAGCAATGCCATTCATTATTCTCAAGAACAGAATTCACGCCTTTAAAGAGGCCAGGCGAATCGCAATGAGCAAAACACAAAGTTTTGCTGTCTTTGTTTATTTTGATATTATTTGATGCACTCACAATATGTTTGAAATCTATTTTTTCTAATCGTGAATTAGATTGCAATGTGCAAGACGTGAATCCTTCGTGCAACGAAAACTTAACGAGCAGCATAATTTACCATCCCAGTATCCGTTTGTTCATTTATAAAAACGTTCGTTCATTCATCCCTAACACAAATTCAAATACTACCAGACAATCGAGAAACATTTTAATTTCAATACACGTATTTTTTTATAAGAAACCAAGCATAGGGGGGAAATGTTTAGACCGCTGACCTTGAGGTATTTTGCGTCTGGAATGCTCGAAATTTTGCGATGGCGGGAAGCAAAAGCCTAGGGAGAGAGGTCAAGATACTTGACCCCTTTTGCTCGTCATTTCACATGCGATCGCCGCGTGCTTGGTATTTTTTGCTTCGAGAACGATATGCGCTGGTGGAAACAAAGTTTGGTGGAATTATATCTGCTTCTTCGCGGTTAAATTCAAATGGAAATCAGACATTTGCATCAGGTGAGAGTTTCTTAATTTCAACTGTTTTCAAAAATTTAAA